>WNWK01018055.1:0-40933 GCA_009830355.1 Cherax destructor
TCCCTCTCACTACCACTCTCACTAAGGTAGGTGCCTCCCTCTCACTACACCTCTCACTAAGGTAGGTGCCTCCCTCTCACTACCACTCTCACTTAAGTAGGTGTCTCCCTCTCACTACCACTCTAAGGTGGTGCCTCCCTCTCACTACCACTCTCACTAAGGTAGGTGCCTCCTCTCACTACCACTCTCACTAAGGTAGGTGCCTCCCTCTCACTACCACTCTCACTAAGGTAGGTGCCTCCTCTCACTACCACTCTCACTAAGCTAGGTGCCTCCTCTCAAAACCACTCCCACTAAGCTAGGTGCCTCCCTCTCACTACCACTCTCACAAAGCTAGGTGCCCCCCTCTCACTAAGCTAGGTGCCTCCCTCTCACTACCACTCTCACTAAGCTAGGTGTCTCCCTCTCACTACCAATCTCACTAAAGTAGGTGCCTCCCTCTCACTACCACTCTCACTAAGGTAGGTACCTCCCTCTCACTACCACTCTCACTATGGTAGGTGTCTCTCTCTCACTACCACTATCACTAAGCTAGGTGCCTCCCTCTCACTACCACTCACTAAACTAGGTGCCTCCCTCTCACTACCACTCTCACTAAGGTAGGTGCCTCCCTCTCACTACCACTCTCACTAAGCTAGGTGCCTCCCTCTCACTACCACTCTCACTAAAGTAGGTGTCTCCCTCTCACTACCACTCTCACTAAGGTAGGTGCCTCCCTCTCACTACCACTCTCACTATGGTAGGTGTCTCTCTCTCACTACCACTCTCACTAAGCTAGGTGCCTCCCTCTCACTACCACTCACTAAACTAGGTGCCTCCCTCTCACTACCACTCTCA
Source organism: Cherax destructor (assembly GCA_009830355.1). NCBI lineage: Eukaryota > Metazoa > Arthropoda > Malacostraca > Decapoda > Parastacidae > Cherax > Cherax destructor. Next base: position 838 of record WNWK01018055.1, read on the forward strand.
CTAAGCTAGGTGCCTCCCTCTCAAAACCACTCCCACTAAGCTAGGTGCCTCCCTCTCAATGCCACTCTCACAAAGCTAGGTGCCTCCCTCTCACTAAGCTAGGTGCCTCCCTCTCACTACCACTCTCACTAAGGTAGGTGTCTCCCTCTCACTACCATTCTCACTAAAGTAGGTGCCTCCCTCTCACTACCACTCTCACTAAGGTAGGTGCCTCTCTCTCACTACCACTCTCACTAAAGTAGGTGTCTCCCTCTCACTACCACTCTCACTAAGGTAGGTGCCTCCCTCTCACTACCACTCTCACTATGGTAGGTGTCTCTCTCTCACTACCACTCTCACTAAGCTAGGTGCCTCCCTCTCACTACCACTCACTAAATTAGGTGCCTCCCTCTCACTACCACTCTCACTAAGGTAGGTGCCTCCCTCTCACTACCACTCTCACTAAGCTAGGTGCCTCCCTCTCACTACCACTCTCACTAAACTAGGTGTCTCCCTCTCACTACCACTCTCACTAAGTTAGGTGCCTCCCTCTCACTACCACTCTCACTATGGTAGGTGTCTCTCTCTCACTACCACTCTCACTAAGCTAGGTGCCTCCCTCTCACTACCACTCACTAAACTAGGTGCCTCCCTCTCACTACCACTCTCACTAAGGTAGGTGCCTCGCTCTCACTACCACTCTCACTAAGGTAGGTGTCTCCCTCTCACTACCACTCTCACTAAGGTAGGTGCCTCCCTCTCACTACACCTCTCACTAAGGTAGGTGCCTCCCTCTCACTACCACTCTCACTAAAGTAGGTGTCTCCCTGTTACGGGTATACCCTTGACCAACATTTTATATTGTGTGTATTTTTATCATAATGGTATATTGGATATATTTCCGTTATTAGCTAAAACGAAAATGTCTTACTTTATACTATTATTTGATTTAGCTATGTTGTAGGTAGGATGTTACATTTTACTGTGGTGTTCATGTAGTGTGAGACCACTAGTCATACTGCCGGGTACCTGTTTAGGTAGTGGCCGGTCTCCCCTCCCTCAGTCACGTGACCTACATGACGTCGTTTCACAAACATTGACGATCGTCAGTAGGTTCACACATCCACTCCTGACCAGGAGTAGGTTCACTGACTTTCACAAGAGTAGTCATACGCTCTTTGGAGTAGGCTTGGGAAGTTATTCCACCTTTAAGAGGGTTTGTTAAGTCTCTAGTATTGTTTGAAAATTGTCTATTCATCCACGACTTACGGTGATAGCTTGTATTAGCAGAGCTTTGGTCAGTATTCTGAATTATTGTCTCAAGAAAATGTATTTGATGTTTCAATTTATATTTTATACTTCTCTGCCTTTATGAAGGCAATAGTCTCAGTTATTTTATTGCGAAACGTTAATGTAAAATATTATTTGTATAAAACTTATGTCATTGAGTATGATTATTGTACAGAAACAAGTAAAGTCATATGTCGACTGTTTTCGAATAAAGTTTATCATGATGTATTACACTGCAATAGAGATAACTTTATACCATACACTGAATAATTATATGAATTCTTTTATATTAAATTTCTCAAATTTTACTTGCTTGGGCCTCTTTAAGGGGGGCTCCTTGACGAGGTAAAGAGGCTAGCGGTCTGAGGAATTGGACCTTTTGGTCTTCTTCCTCAGACCGAACCTAATTACCCCCAATCCCCCCTCCCTTTTCCCATCTTCCCCATCCTCCCTTTTCCCTTTCCTCCTCCCCTCCTCATCCCTCCCTTATTTCCTTCCCAGTTTTACCCTGGGAGCTTCTCTCCTCAGGCATTCTAGTTCCTAGGTAGGGGGAAGAGTATCGTGGTCCATCCCATTCCGTTGAGGTCCTTGGCGGTGGTGTAGTTTGCCGTGGAATCTGGATCGCCTGGGGATGTCCCGATCCTCTCCGGTCACCGGGGGTAGCCTTGGGTATCTTTCGGGCGCGGTGTATCTCTGGAGGCCACCTTTTGGATTCCGGGGTGGTGGCCGAAGGCGGTATGCTTTGTGGCGGATATCCGGCCGCCCTCTCTTTGTCCGCCGAGGTGGCTCGGTGGATGTGAGGTTGCTATCCCGGATTGCTGGTTTACTGGCATGAAGGGTAGGGTATGGCACTGGTTCCATGCTGCATCTGCACCACTTGTGGTGTTGAGGTCCTCTTGGGCACGGAGGGGGATTTACGCTCCCTTTCATTCCTCCTAGGAGCTATTCCTCCACGTTCCCCCTTTATTTATTCTTTTTTTATTTTTATTTTCTTTTCTTCTTTCTTTTTTTCTTAAAAATAAAAAGAAAAGTAACTAACCATGGCTGACCCAATCCATGAACCCACTACCCCCGGGCCCCTTCCTGATACCGCACCCAGTACTGACCCTGCCTCGTTAACGGATGACTCTTTGGACACCTCTCATGCCCCTGTACCTCTTGCTGGTGCTGGTTCGTCACCTGCTTCAGGTACCAGGGTCCCGACTGGCCCTTTCGGTACGTCTGACCTTCGCTCTTCTCTGACCTTGATTCCGGCTTCTCCCTCGACGGTGCGGCAATTTTAGAATCGCTCGCCCGTCTCCCATCGGACCACCCCCGGTCCCACACAAAAACGACCAAGACCCACACATGATGATTCGACACTCCCTTCTCGTTCATTGCAGAAACGACCAGCTCGACACGCACTCCCCTTAAACTCTCTGTTTCAAACTACTCAATGGACGAAGTTTTTTACTCTGCGACCGACTTCTCCTAATACCTATCTTTCAGACCATAGTATTGGTAAAGCTCTGCTACGCCATGTTGGTAAAGACATCTCATTTCACGCTCTCAAGAGCGGCACTCGCATCATCACGGTCCAGAATGCTGGCCAAGCTCGCGATCTTTCTCTTCTTACGACCATTGACACTACACCTGTTACTATTGACAAGCACCATTCCCTCAATTCTTGTTGTGGTTCTGTCATTTTGCCCCACACCATTGTCCAACGGAATTTCCAGACATGTGGTGATGACATTTTCGAGCAGCTAATAAGCGAAGACGTTATCCTTGCAATATAGCTCGTTTAACGTTTGACTGCCGAGAACTGCCACCTTCGGTCTACATTGCAGGTCAACGTTTACAAGTTCGAAAGGTGACCCCTACACCGCAGCAGTGTAGAAACTGCTGGCGTTTTGGTCATCCAGCAAAATATTGCAGGTCCATGGCCGAATGCCCAGTCTGTGGTGCTGACGACCATGCCAGTTCTTCTTGTACTCTACCTCCCTCTTGCCTTAACTGTCATGAGGCACATCCTTCATATTCTCGCCGTTGTCAGGTTTACCTGAATGAGCGGGAAATCCGTTGTCTCAAAGAGGCAGAAGGCTTCTCCTATGCTATGGCTGTCTCTCACCTTCGCCTTCAAGGGAAACTTCCTCGTATTTCTTATTCTCGCATTGCTAAACGTCGCCCCGCTTCTGGGGTCCCAACTTCCACGGCTTCCTCTGTGGTCGCCTCATCCTCCGTCACCCCTGTCTCGAATCCTTTTGATGTTCTTGGCTCCGAGGTCCCTACCTCGGCTTCCCATACTATCCACACTCCTTCCTCTATTCACTCGCACAGTTCTGGGTCTACACGTCCTCGTCCTACACCTATACTTCAGCGCCCCCCCTCTTATAAGCCCGGCAAAAAATCCCTATTGCCAGGTTCTTCGACTCCGACTAGTTCTGTAACGTGTGTGGAGGTTCATCCTCCTCCTCATACACTACCTTCATCCCCTGTCCCCTCCCAAGTCCCTACGACAGTTCCCTCTTCTACCTCCTCGTCCTCTACTTTAGTACAGTCTATAGACTCCCCGATAGTTTCTTCCATTCTGCATCTTTGACTTCCGAAACACTGGAAGCTATTGCAGAATATATTTCAGAGACTGGGCCGATGATGGACACTACTCCATCTGAGGTTCCTAATCTCTCTTCTTCGTCTCAACCCCCTCTTCCTTCACAACGTTCTCCTCCCTCTCTGATTACAGGTCTTCCGCTGCCTCCACACGTGGACTTTTCTAACCCTAGTCCATAGCTTCCTCTCACTACCACTTCTATCTTTTTCTCCATAAATCATGGCTTATTTGCAGTGGAATATCCGAGGCCTCAGGGGTAACAGGGGTGAGCTTCAGGTGTTGCTCTCCCAGTTTTCCCCTATTGGGGTCTGTTTTCAAGAACCCAAACTACAATCCACTGTTATCAGGCCCTTTTCAGGCTATAATTTGTTATATTCATCGGATACTTTTTCCGATGGAACCTTTAACGAAAGTGCTCTCCTTATACGCACTGGTGTTCCATACCGTCAGCTCTATGTCCCTTCTTCCTTACATTACACAGCAGCCCGTATCCACTTGAATAAGTGGTATACACTCTGTTCTTTATATCTTTTCCCTTTCGCGGGCATTGTCTATCCCAGATGTTGATTTTCTGGTTTCTTCCTTACCGCCACCCCTTCTATTACTTGGCGATTTTAACGCGCACCACTTTCTCTGGGGAGGGTCGCACTGTGACTCCGTGGCATTCAGTTGGAGGCATTTCTTGCTTCTCTTCCCTCCATGTTTTAAATACGGGTACTCCTACCCATTTTGATCCCCGAACTCATTCTTTCTCCTGCATCGATCTTTCCATCTGCTCTTCATCAATTGTCCTTGACTTCACCTGGTCTGTCCTCCCGGACTTACATGACAGCGATCATTTCCCAATTATCCTAAAGTCCCCTCTGTTTTCTCCACCTCCTCATAGCCCACGCTGGCAATTTGACCGGGCGAAATGGGACCTTTACGCACATCTTACTGCCTTTCATGAGGTTCCTACCTCGTCCTCCATTGATGAGGTTTTACATCTCTTTTCGTCCTCCATCTTCACAGCGGCTTCACATTCTATTCCCCAAACCTCGGGCAAGCATCCTCAGAAGTGCGTGCCTTGGTGGTCTCCTACTTGTGCTCGGGCAGTGCGTTTGAAACGCGCTGCATGGGGCAGGTATCGGTATAACAGAACCACAGAGAGACTCCTTGATTTCAAGCAGAAGAGAGCTATTGCTCGCCGTGTCATACGTGATGCTAAACGCACTTGCTGGCGAGATTACGTTTCTACTGTCACTTCGGCTTCCTCGATGAGTGCAGTCTGGAAGAAAGTGCGGAAATTGAGTGGTAAATTCTCCCCCGACCCGGCTCCTGTTCTTCAGGTTGCTGGTGTCGATATAACACACCCTCTTGCTGTTGCCACTGAAATTGGTAATCATCTCGTCCGCATTTCTCAGGGTCTACATCTATGCCCCTCGTTCCTTTCTTCTAAGTCTGCCAGCGAGTTAAAGCCCTTGGATTTTTCTTCTCTTAGAGAAGAATCCTATAATGTGCCTTTTACCCTTCAAGAACTGGAGGCAACACTCTCTGCTTGCCGATCATCGGCAGCTGGGCCAGACGGCATACATATTCGTATGCTGCAGCATTTACATCAGTCTGCTCTTACTGTCCTCTTACGACTCTTTAATCTCATATGGTCGCAAGGAGTTCTTCCCCAGCTGTGGAAGTCTGCTATTGTTCTCCCTTTTCGAAAACCAGGTACTACGGGACGTGATTCCTCTCACTACCGTCCCATCGCTCTTACCAGTGCAATTTGCAAGGTGATGGAACGTCTAGTTAATAGACGTTTGATGTGGTATTTAGAGACTCACAATAGTCTCTCCCCTAGTCAATATGGCTTCCGTAAGGGCCGTTCTGCCATTGACCCCTTGCTGCGCTTGGATACGTATATTCGTAATGCCTTTGCGAATAACCATTCGGTTATCGCTATCTTTTTCGACCTTGAGAAGGCTTATGACACAACTTGGAGATATAATATCTTGGCCCAGGCCCACTCCTTAGGCCTCCGAGGCAGCCTACCATTCTTTCTTAAGGCCTTCTTAACTGACAGACATTTCCGGGTCCGGGTTAGTAATGAACTCTCCCCGGAATTTGTCCAAGCTGAAGGTGTCCCCCAGGGATGTGTTCTGAGCACAACACTCTTTCTGCTTGCTATAAATAATCTGGCATCTGTTCTCCCATCCAATATTTGGTCATCGCTCTATGTGGATGACTTTGCTATAGCTTGTGCAGGTGCTGACTGTCACCTCATTGCAGTTTCCCTCCAGCATGCCATCAACCAGGTTTCTGATTGGGCCACCACTCACGGGTTTAAATTTTCTAGTGGCAAAACTCATCAAATTACGTTCACTAGACGTTCAGTGGTCTCTGATCATCCATTGTACCTATACGGCTCACGTATCCCAGAACGTGATACAGTCAGGTTTCTCGGCCTCCTGTTTGACCGCAGATTGTCCTGGAAACCTCACATTACCTCTCTGAAGGCGACTTGTCATAACCGGCTGAACCTCCTTAAAACCCTCGCACATCTTTCATGGGGGGCTGATCGTAGAACTCTCCTTCGCCTACATTCGGCCATAATTTTATCGAAACTCGATTATGGTGACCAGATATATTCGGCAGCTTCTCCTGCCACTCTTTCCAGCCTTAATCCCATCCATCACCAGGGATTACGCTTATGCCTTGGTGCTTTTCGTTCTTCTCCGGTTGAGAGCCTCTATGTAGAAGCGAACATTCCATCCTTGTCCGATCGTTGAGATGCACATTGCATTCGCTATTATGTTCGCTCTCATGACCTACGCAATCCTTCCATGTATAGGATTGTTACAGATGTTAGTAGGCGCTCTTTATTTGTTCGTCGCCCCTGCTTACTTCGTCCCTTTTCTCTTCGTCTACATTCACTCGTGTCTTCCCTTCAGCTCCCACCTCTATATGTTCATGTGACATCTCCCTTTCCCCTACCCCCTTGGGAAGTTCCTGCTGTCCGTGTCTGTTCTATTCCTCTACCCTGCGCGAAAGCCCAACTACCTACGGCGGCTTCTCGCTCTTTCTTTCTAGACCACTTCCGTTCTCATTCCCATGCCATCGCAGTATACACCGATGGTTCAAAGTCATCTGACGGCGTCGGATTCGCAGCAGTGTTTCCGGACAGCGTTGTACGAGGGCATCTTTTACCCTTGGCTAGCATATTTACGGCTGAATTGTATGCCATTCTAGTGGCACTTATCCGTATTGCATCTATGCCTGAGTCACCATTTGTGGTCATTTCAGACTCCCTTAGTGCTTTACAGGCTATCCGTAAAATTGATACACCTCACCCCCTAGTTCTTCGTATCCACCTTTGGTTACGCCGTATCTTTAGCAAGCATAAAGATATTGTTTTTGTTGGGTCCCTGGTCATGTTGACGTACAGGGCAATGAACAGGCAGACACTGCTGCGCGGTCAGCAGTACATGACCTTCCAGTTTCATATAGAGGTGTTCCTTTCACGGACTATTTTGCGGTCATTGCTACCCACCTTCGCACCCATTGGCAACAACGCTGGTCTGACCTGCTGAATAACAAACTTCATTCTATTAAACCGGTTATAGGTTTCTGGCCTTCTTCTTGTCACCAATGTCGAGGTTGGGAGACTACTCTCCCGTCTTCGCATCGGCCACACTCGTCTTACTCACGGGTATCTCATGGAGAGGCTCCCTGCCCCTCTCTGTGAGCATTGTCAGGTTCCAGTGTCTGTTCGACATATCCTGTTGGACTGCCCACTCTATCAACGAGCACGCAGAATTTACCTTCAACGATGTCTTCGCTCTGCGGCCCTTTCTTTACCTTCCCTTCTTGCAGATGGACCCTCCTTTAATCCTGACTCTCTTGTTGACTTTTTGACAGAAACTGACTTACTACACAAACTCTGAAGATTATACCTCTAGCACCTCCCTCAGTCCCTTCTACCTCGATCTCTTGCTACCCTCCACCCCTGCACTACCCACCGTCATCTAGCACTCCATACCCTACTAATCGTCCATCTCCCTCTTACAACTCACTCTCCCTGCATCCTACAATAACCTGCAGCGCTGTATAACCCCTGTGGTTTAGCGCTTCTATTTGATTATATTAATAATAATACTCTCACTTAGGTAGGTGTCTCCCTCTCACTACCACTCTCATTAAGGTAGGTGTCTCCCTCTCACTACCACTCTCACTAAGGTAGGTGTCTCCCTCTCACTACCACTCTCACTAAGGTAGGTGCCTCCCTCTCACCGCCACTCTCACTAAGCTAGGTGCTTCCCTCTCACTACCACTCTCACTAAGCTAGGTGCCTCCCTCTCGCTGAGTTAGGTGCCTCGCTCTCACTACCACTCTCACTAAGGTAGGTGTATCCCTCTCACTACCACTCTCACTAAGGTAGGTGCCTCCCTCTCACTACCAGTCTCACTAAGCTAGGTGCCTCCTTCTCAAAACCACACCCATTAAGCTAGGTGCCTCCCTCTCACTAAGGTAGGTGCCTCCCTCTCACTACCACTCTCACTAAAGTAGGTGCCTCCCTCTCACTACCACTCTCACTAAGGTAGGTGCCTCCCTCTCACTACCACTCTCACTAAAGTAGGTGTCTCCCTCTCACTACCACTCTCACTAAGGTAGGTGCCTCCCTCTCACTACCACTCTCACTATGGTAGGTGTCTCCCTCTCACTACCACTCTCACTAAGCTAGGTGCCTCCCTCTCACTACCACTCTCACTAAGCTAGGTGCCTCCCTCTCACTACTACTCTCACTAAGCTAGGTGCCTCCCTCTCGCTAAGCAAGGTGCCTCGCTCTCACTACCACTCTCACTAAGGTAGGTGCCACCTTCTCACTACCACTCTCACTAAGGTAGGTGCCTCCCTCTCACTACCACTCTCACTAAGGTAGGTGTCTCCCTCTCAATACCACTCTCACTAAGGTAGGTGCCTCCCTCTCACTGCCACTCTCACTAAGCTAGGTGCCTCCCTCTCACTACCACTCTCACTAAGCTAGGTGCCTCCCTCTCGCAAAGTTAGGTGCCTCGCTCTCACTACCACTCTCACTAAGGTAGGTGTCTCCCTCTCACTACCACTCTCACTAAGGTAGGTGCCTCCCTCTCACTACCACTCTCACTAAGGTAGGTGCATCCCTCTCACTACCACTCTCACTAAGGTAGGTGCCTCCCTCTCACTGCCACTCTCACTAAGCTATGTGCCTCCCTCTCACTATCACTCTCACTAAGCTAGGTGCCTCCCTCTCGCTAAGTTAGGTGCCTCGCTCTCACTACCACTCTCATTAAGGTATGTGTCTCCCTCTCACTACCACTCTCACTAAGGTAGGTGCCTCCCTCTCACTACACCTCTCACTAAGGTAGGTGCCTCCCTCTCACTACCACTCTCACTAAAGTAGGTGGCTCCCTCTCACTACCACTCTCATTAAGGTAGGTGCCTCCCTCTCACTACCAATCTCACTAAGGTAGGTATATCCCTCTCACTACCACTCTCACTAAGGTAGGTGCCTCCCTCTCACTACTACTCTCACTAAGGTAGGTGTCTCCCTCTCACTACCACTCTCACTAAGGTAGGTGTCTCCCTCTCACTACCACTCTCACTAAGGTAGGTGTCTCCCTCTCACTACCACTCTCACTAAGGTAGGTGCCTCCCTCTCACTACTACTCTCACTAAGGTAGGTGTCTCCCTCTCACTACCACTCTCACTAAGGTAGGTGTCTCCCTCTCACTACCACTCTCACTAAGCTAGGTGCCTACCTCTCACTACTACTCTCACTAAGCTAGGTGCCTCCCTCTCGCTAAGCAAGGTGCCTCGCTCTCACTACCACTCTCACTAAGGTAGGTGCCTCCCTCTCACTACCACTCTCACTATAGTAGGTGTCTCCCTCTCACTACCACTCTCACTAAGCTAGGTGCCTCCCTCTCACTACCACTCTCACTAAGGTAGGTGCCTCCCTCTCACTACTACTCTCACTAAGGTAGGTGTCTCCCTCTCACTTCCACTCTCACTAAGGTAGGTGTCTCCCTCTCAATACCACTCTCACTAAGGTAGGTGCCTCCCTCTCACTGCCACTCTCACTAAGCTAGGTGCCTCCCTCTCACTACCACTCTCACTAAGCTAGGTGCCTCCCTCTCGCTAAGTTAGGTGCCTCACTCTCACTACCACTCTCACTAAGGTAGGTGTCTCCCTCTCACTACCACTCTCACTAAGGTAGGTGCCTCCCTCTCACTACCACTCTCACTAAGGTAGGTGCTCCTCACTACCACTCACTAGTAGGTGCTCCCTCTCACTACCACTCTCACTAAGGTAGGTGTCTCCCTCTCACTACCACTCTCACTAAGGTAGGTGCCTCCCTCTCACTACCACTCTCACTAAGGTAGGTGCCTCCCTCTCACTACCACTCTCACTAAGGTAGGTGCCTCCCTCTCACTACCACTCTCACAAAGGTAGGTGCCTCCCTCTCACTACCACTCTCACTAAGGTAGGTGTCTCCCTCTCACTACCACTCTCACTAAGCTAGGTGTCTCCCTTTCTCTACCACTCTCACTAAGGTAGGTGCCTCCCTCTCACTACCACTCTCACTAAGGTAGGTGCCTCCCTCTCGCTAAGCTAGGTGCCTCTCACTCCTCCACTAAGGTAGGTGCCTCCCTCTCACTACCACTCTCACTAAGCTAGGTGCCTCCCTCTCACTACCACTCTCACTAAGGTAGGTGCCTCCCTCTCACTAAGGTAGGTGCCTCCCTCTCACTACCACTCTCACTAAGGTAGGTGCCTCCCTCTCACTACCACTCTCACTAAGGTAGGTGCCTCCCTCTCACTACCACTCTCACTAAGGTAGGTGCCTCCCTCTCACTACCACTCTCACTAAGGTAGGTGCCTCCCTCTCACTACCACTCTCACTAAGGTAGGTGCCTCCCTCTCACTACCACTCTCACTAAGCTAGGTGCCTCCCTCTCACTACCACTCTCACTAAGGTAGGTGCCTCCCTCTCACTACCACTCTCACTAAGCTAGGTGCCTCCCTCTCACTACCACTCTCACTAAGCTAGGTGCCTCCCTCTCACTACCACTCTCACTAAGCTAGGTGCCTCCCTCTCACTACCACTCTCACTAAGGTAGGTGCCTCCCTCTCACTACCACTCTCACTAAGGTAGGTGCCTCCCTCTCACTACCACTCTCACTAAGGTAGGTGCCTCCCTCTCACTACCACTCTCACTAAGCTAGGTGTCTCCCTCTCACTACCACTCTCACTAAGGTAGGTGCCTCCCTCTCACTACCACTCTCACTAAGCTAGGTGTCTCCCTCTCACTACCACTCTCACTAAGCTAGGTGCCTCCCTCTCACTACCACTCTCACTAAGGTAGGTGCCTCCCTCTCACTACCACTCTCACTAAGCTAGGTGCCTCCCTCTCACTACCACTCTCACTAAGCTAGGTGCCTCCCTCTCACTACCACTCTCACTAAGTTAGGTGCCTCCCTCTCACTACCACCCCACTAAGTAGGTGCCTCCTCTCACTACCACTTCATAAGTATATAATGGTCTTTCCACTACGTAATTTTCTTTTTTATCTTAGTAATCTTCTGAATTTAATTTCTCAGCGTCCTTAAGACACTATCTTTACTTTATTAAATCTGTGCCTCCTTCGACACCTACTGTACGTTTATATATGTGTCGTCCGAACTAGCGTTAAATCTAGCGTCACTTAAACAAGAACTTATTAAATAGGTCCTTTCATAGAAATTTTCTTTTTATTACGTCTTAGAACTTCTGAATTTAATTTCTCAGCGTCCTTAAAGACACTATCTTGTACGTTTATTAAATTTGCCTCTTGTTCGGGTCACCCTAACTCGGTGGGGAACGGTCGGTGTTATATATGTGTCGTGCCGAATAGGTTAAATTGGTAAATTAAAAAGAACTTATTTAAAATTAAGTCCTTTCTAAAATTTTCTTTTATACGTTTAAAGATATATATTTTTACCTCTATGTTAACGTAAATTTATTAATATTTTACAAAAAGAATCTTAGAAAACTTACCTAACCTTGCCTTAACAAGCGCAATTTAATTTAGCGTAATCCAACTAAAAATATTTTTTTCGTTAGGTTCAGAATGATTTTTCGAAATTATTGCATACACATATTTTCGCTTGCCTTATTCGGCAAGAAGAGCGTTGCTATTTAAGCCAAAATCGCAAGTCTTACCTATTCGGCACGACATATATTTATATATGTGTCTACTAACCATTTGCTGCAGGACTCCAGAGCACTGTCATCTGCATACAGTAGGAGTTTGCATTTGAATTTTATGGGCATGTCATTTACATAACATAGAAATAATAAGGGACCCAAAATACTACCTTGGTGAACTCCACATGCTATCGGTAGGGGTTCTGATTCTGTCTTGTTGATTTTGACAATTTGTTTCCTGTTGCTAAGAACAGAGAATGAGCTACAATTTGTGAATGACTGCATGAAAATTTTAATCCGAACCAATGCTGCTCTGAAGCCATATTGGAAGGAAAAGCTCAGTACTTGACTATGTAATAATGCTGAAGAAGGAAGAAGAGAACTCACAAGAATGACCAGGAAGTCAGTGAATAGCTGAAAAGAACATTTGTCAAAATTCTCGTAAAGGAAATGGTTTCTTTAAATGGGAATCAAGAGAAAGAGTAGAGGACACAATGCACACAACAATAGAGTAAATGAAGGAACGACTGACGACAGTAGATACCTTGAAGGCGGTGAGCTCAGGAAGCAGAGGACGTGTGTCAACCACTAGCCATATTCTTCAAGTCCAATAACGGAAGACAGCGGACAGGGATGTGAAAAACAGTGTGTGTGTCTTTCACAAGAGGGAGTTCATAGAGAACCTCCAGCACCATATTAGAGTTCTAAAGCAAATTAACAGAAGTTAAGCAAGAAAGAGATGACTGGGCGGATTGCATTTGTTTAGTACTCTAAGAAGGCGTTTGATTCAACACCGTAGAAATGACTGGGACAAAAGACAGTGGTACAGTCAGGGGGGAAAACAAGAAAAGTACTGCAATTAATAACTAATATTAATAAAGCAAAGAATGATTAACTGGAAAGTTCCTGTAGAGTTCCACATGGGCTGGTACTGAGACTGATGTTGTTTCTTGTGTACGTGAACGACTTTACATAATAAATCGTCAGATGTATCCATATTCCCGGATGATGTGAAACTAATGAGGAAAATGCTGACAGAAGAATATCAGGAAAGATGTCAAACGGACTTGAATATGTAAAAAAAAATACTGGAATTAAGTACAAAATCGGGGGTATGAACGCTGCAAATCTCATAAAGGAGAAGCATCAATGGCTGAGCATGTAGCTAGCATATAGTCTGAGTTGCACATGAACCTAATGACTTATGCAGCAAATGAGTGTCAGACAAATCTAGGATTTTCGTTCAGGACTCTTAATAAGAAGTTATTCACGACACCTCTAGGACCTAAGTCAGGCACATCGTGGAGATTGACCAGGACTAGTATAGAAACCAGATCTTATCAGGAATATCAAGAAAATTATAAAAGTAAATAGGTTTGCAACAAGACTAGTCCCAGAGTTAAGGGGTGTGAGCTGTGAGAGACTGAAGGAGCTGAACCTGATGACATCAAAGGACAACGTAACCCAAAAGAACGTGATACTGACGTACAAATAACTGAGAGGATGGACTGGGACATATTGTTCGCAATGCTAGGGAAACACAAGGGCACAGGAAGAAGCTAAAAACGCTGATGAATGACAGGGATGTTAGGAAATATTTCTTGAGCTTCAAAGCGGTCAGGAAGCGAAGTAGTAGAGGCAAGATCCATTCATAGCTTTCAGAATAAGAATGATAGGCGGCTCACAAGACTAGGAGATCGTCACTATATTAGCGGCAAGCTAAATGATGGGCCCAAGAGCAGAGACTTGATTGCAATAACAAATAGGTAAGTACAAATAAGCACGCGCGCGCGCACACACGCATACGCGCGTACACACACACACACACAGAAATGAATATGCACAAGTAAGAAGGGAGGCCCAAAGACAATACGAGAATGACATAGCAGCGAAAGCAAAATCTGACCCAAAGCTGTTGTACAGCCACATCAGGAGGAGAACAACAGTCAAGGACCAGGTGATCAGGCTGAGGAAGGAAGGAGGGGAGGTCACAAGAAATGACCACGAAGTGTGTGAGGAGCTCAACATGAGATTCAAAGAGGTGTTCACAGAGGAAATAGAAGGGCCTCCAGAAAGGAGGAGAGGTAGGGTACACCATCAGGTGCTGGACACAATACACACAACTGAGGAGGAAGTGAAGAGGCTACTAAGTGAGCTAGATACCTCAAAGGCGATGGGGCCGGATAACATTTCTCCATGGGTCAAAAAGAGAGGGAGCAGAGGAGCTATGTGTACCCCTAACAACAATCTTCAACACGTCTATCGAAACAGGGCAACTACCTGAGGTATGAAAGACAGCAAATGTAGTTCCAATTTTTAAAAAAGGAGACAGAAACGTAGCACTAAACTACAGACCAGTGTCACTGACATGTATAGTATGCAAGGTGATGGAGAAGATTATCAGGAGAAGAGTGGTGGAGCACCTAGAAAGGAATGAGCTTATCAACGACTGCCAACACGGTTTCAGGGACGGGAAATCCTGTGTCACAAACCTACTGGAGTTCTATGACAGGGTGACAGCAGTAAGACAAGAGAGAGAGGGGTGGGTAGATTGCATATTCTTGGACTGTAAGAAGGCGTTTGACACAGTCCCACACAAGAGATTAGTACAGAAGCTGGAGGACCAGGCAGGGATAACAGGGAAGGCACTACAATGGATCAGGGAATACCTGTCAGGAAGACAGCAGCGAGTCATGGTCCGTGGCGAGGTGTCAGCGTGGGCGCCGGTGATGAGTGGGGTTCCACAGGGGTCAGTCATAGGACCGGTGCTGTTTCTGGTATTTCTGAACGACATGACGGAAGGAATAGACTCCGAAGTGTCCCTGTTTGCAGATGATGTGAAGTTGATGAGAAGAATTCAATTGGATGAGGACCAGGCAGAACTACAAAGGGATCTGGACAGGCTGCAAGCCTGGTCCAGCAGTTGGCTCCTGGAGTTCAACCACACAAAGTGCAAAGTCATGAAGATTGGGGAAGGGCAAAGAAGACCGCAGACGGAGTACAGTCTAGGGGGCCAGAGACTACAACCCTCAATCAAGGAAAAATATCTTGAGGTGAGTATAACACCAGGCACATCTCCTGAGGCGCACATCAACCAAATAACTGCTGCAGCATACGGGCGCCTAGCAAACCTAAGAACAGCATTCCGACATCTTAATAAAGAATCGTTCAGGACCCTGTACACTGTGTACGTTAGGCCCATACTGGAGTATGCAGCACCAGTTTAGAACCCACATTTAGGCAAGCACGTAAAGAAGCTAGAGACAAAGGTTTGCAACAAGACTAGTCCCGGAGCTAAGGGGTATGTCCTACGAGGAGAGGTTAAGGGAAATCGATCTGACGACACTGGAGGACAGGAGAGATAGGGGGGACATGATAACGACATATAAAATACTGAGAGGAATTGACAAGGTTGACAGAGACAGAATGTTCCAGAGATGGGACACAGCAACAAGGGGACACAGTTGGAAGTTGAAGACTCAGATGAATCACAGGGATGTTAGGAAGTATTTCTTCAGTCACAGAGTGGTCGGGAAGTGGAATAGCTTGGGAAGCGATGTAGTGGAGGCAGGTTCCATACATAGCTTTAAGAAGAGGTATGATAAAGCTCATGGCGCAGGGAGAGTGACCCAGTAGCGGCCAGTGAAGGGGTGGTGCCAGGAGCTATGTCTCGACCCCTGCAACCACAACTAGGTGAGTACAACTAGGTGAGTACACACCTAGATCGGGACAGAACGCAGGAAGAAAGGGAGGCTCGGAAGGAGAAGATAAGAAGGCGAAGAGAGGAGAGAGAGAGGAGACAGGGAGATACGGAGGACACCAAGCCCAAGCAGGACAAACACACACACTGGAAGTACCCACGGCGGGCCTCAAATCACAAAAACCTCACGACAACCATACACTTTAACACCACACACACTCATCAGTCTCCCTGCCCCCACCCCAGCAACCCAAAACCCATCACAGCTACCCCCCACCCCCACCACAAACTCCACCCCACCAACCCATACTCCACCCATGCTGCAACCCCCTATGGGCACCCTGCCCACACACCCCCAACTCACCAAGATCTCCCCAGGGCCACAGTATTGGAAACAATGTTGAAGGTTTGGTACACAAACGCGGATGGAATTACGAATAAGTATGAAGAGTGGAATGAAAGAATAGGTGAGGCGTCCCCAGACATCATAGCTGTCACAGAAACTAAACTAAATGAGACAGTAACAGATGCAATCTTCCCACAGGGATATCAGATCCTGAGGAAAGATAGAAGGAGCAGGGGGGAGGAGGGGTCGCACTGCTTGTAAGGAACCATTGGAGATTCGAGGAAATGGAAGGAATGGAGGTGTGTAGAGAAAGGGACTTCATAGTAGGTACCATCCAGTCTGGGGAGCACAATATAGTCATTGCAGTGATGTATAACCCACCACAGAACTGCAGGAGGCCAGGTGAGGAATATGATGAGAACAACAGAGCGATGGTGGACACTCTGGCGGAGGTGGCAAGAAACATGCATATGAGCAGAGCGAAGCTACTGGTCATGGGCGATTTCAACCACAGGGAGATCGACTGGGAGAACCAAGAACCACGTGGGGGTCCAGAAACTTGGAGAGCCAAGATGATGGACGTGGTACTGGAAAACCTGATGCACCAACATGTCAGGGACACGACCAGAGATAGAGTGAGAGGAGAAGACGAACCAGCAAGACTGGACCTTGTATTCACCCTGAACAGCTCAGATATTGAAGACATAACACACGAAAGCCCCCTGGGAGCCAGTGACCATATGGTGCTGAGCTTTGAGTACATTGTAGAGCTACAGGTGAAGAGGGAAAACGGTACCGAAAGAGACAAACCAGACTTTAAAAGAGGACACTACACGGGCATGAGGAATTTCCTGAAGGAGGTTCAGTGGGAAAGGGAAATGGAAGGACAGACAATAAATGAAATGATGGAATACGTAGGGGCAAAGTGCAAGGAGGCAGAGGAACAGTTTATACCCAGAGGAAAACGATTAAGCGGGAAGGCCAGTAAGAGCCCCTGGTTTACCCAAAGGTGCAGGGAGGCAAAGACTCAGAGTGTCAGAGAATGGAAAAGGTGCAGAAGGCAAAGAACCCAAGTAAACAAAGAGATTAGTAGAAGAGCTAGAAACGAGTATGCACAAGTACGGAGAGAGGCCCAGAAACAGTACGAAAACGACATAGCATCGAAAGTTAAGTCCGACCCGAAACTGATGTACAGTCACATCAGAAGGAAGACAACAGTCAAGGACCAGGTGATAAGGCTGAGGAGAGAAGATGGGAAACTCACAAGTAACGATCAAGAGGTATGTGAGGAGCTCAACTTGAGGTTTAAGGAAGTATTCACAGTGGAGGAAGGAAGGCAGCTGGGTAGACAGGACGGGGTGCATCACCAACAAGGGATGTATCAAGTGCTAGAGGGCATACACACAACTGAGGAGGAGGTGAAACAGTTACTCAGTGACCTCGATACCTCAAAGGCAATGGGTCCGGACAATATCTCCCCGTGGGTTCTTCGGGAAGGAGCTGAGGTACTGAGTGTGCCACTTACCATAATATTCAACACATCCCTTGTAAATGGGCAGATACCTGAGGTATGGAAGAAGGCCAACATAGTCCCCATCTTTAAAAAAGGAGACAGAAAAGAGGCACTAAACTATAGACTGGTGTCACTTACGTGTATAGTGTGAAAAGTCCTGGAGAAAATCATCAGGAAAAGAATGGTGGAGCACCTCGAGCTGAACAGGATAATAAACACCAGACAGCACGGATTCCGGGAAGGCAAATCCTGTGTAACAAACCTCCTAGAGTTCTATGATAAAGTAACAGAGGTAAGGCAAGAGAGAGAAGGGTGGGTTGATTGCATTTTCCTGGACTGCAGGAAGGCCTTCGACACAGTTCCTCACATGAGATTAGTAAAGAAGTTGGAAGAACAAGCATGTATAACAGGAAGGGCACTGGAATGGATCAAGGAATACCTCACAGGGAGGCAACAACGGGTCATGGTGCGTGATGAGATATCACAGTGGGCGCCTGTGACGAGCGGTGTACCGCAGGGGTCAGTCCTAGGACCAGTGTTATTCTTGGTATATGTAAATGACATGACGGACGGGATAGACTCAGAAGTGTCTCTGTTCGCAGATTATTGAAATTAATGAGGAGAATCACATCGGAAGAGGACCAAGCAGGACTTCAAACAGACCTGGACAAGCTTGACATCTGGTCCAGCAACTGGCTTCTCGAATTCAATCCCACCAAATGCAAAGTCATGAAGATCGGAGAAGGGCAAAGAAGACCGCTGACAGAGTACAGGCTAGGCGGACAAAGGCTACAAACCTCGGCAAAGGAGAAAGACCTTGGGGTGAGTATAATGCCAAGCACGTCTCCGGAGGCACACATCAACCAGATAACTCCGGCGGCATATGGGCGACTGGCAAACCTTAGATTAGCGTTCCGTTACCTTAACAAGGAATCGTTCAAGACACTGTATACCGTGTACGTCAGGCCCATACTAGAATATGCAGCACCAGTCTGAAACCCACACCTGGTCAAGCACGTAAAGAAACTAGAGAAAGTGCAAAGGTTTGCGACAAGGTTAGTTCCACAACTCAGGGGTCTGTCCTATGAAGAAAGGTTGAGGGAAATAGGACTAACAACACTGGAGGAAAGAAGGGTCAGAGGAGACATGATAACGACATACAAAATACTGCGGGGAATCGACAAGGTAGACAGGGACAGGATGTTCCAGAGAGGGAACACAGAAACAAGGGGACACAACTGGAAGCTGAAGACTCAGATGAGTCAAAGGGATGTTAGGAAGCATTTCTTCAGCCACAGAGTAGTCAGGAAGTGGAATAGTCTAGAGAAAGATATAGTGGAGGCAGGAACCATACATAGTTTTAAGACAAGGTATGATAAAGCTCATGGAGCAGGGAGAGCAGAGACCCAGTAGCGGACAGCGAAGAGGCAGTGCCAGGAGCTGAGTCTCGACCCCTGCAACCACAATTAGGTGAGTACACACACAAAAACACACACACACACACACACACTCACACACACACACACACACACACATGCAAGAGAGATCATTTTGAAAGGAAATGTCTCATATGAATTCTTAATTCCTCTCCAGAGAACATGGAAAGAGAACTGGAAGAGAACCTGAGTAGTGTGGAGGAGATTAGTGGATACCTTAAAGTGTTCCACTCTAACCTCACTTCCCTCAGCTTCCTGCGCAACCTCAAGACGATACACGGACACACACTTGTACACGGCAAGTAAGTCAAGGACACTTGATGCTGATACATGTCTTCAGAATTACCTGCGTACTTATAAAAGTATTTCATTAAGTTATTCTCCTGAAGGTAACCTGGTAATAATGTAGCACCAGTGTGAGTTATCACTCACAGTGTGAGTGATAACTCACAGTGTAAGTGATAACTCACAGTGTGAGTGATAACTCACAGTGTGAGTGATAACTCACACTGTGAGTGATAACTCACTCACAGTCATCTCTTAGCTGTTTGTGCTTCTCTGTCAGTAAGATTTTCTGGATATGTTCACATGTAGAATTATTTTTGTATATGGACTGGTTGTATTTATTAAAGCTGGTATTTTAAACACCAATATAATTCAATGTTCAGTTGTGTTATATTTTAACATTCATTATAGTAAATGGTTCAAGTGTTCTTAATTTAAAGCTTCCCTGAATTATTTTCCAGTAAAGTTAATGACCTGGTCACTTTGAATATATTGTGGAATTCCAATGTGAAACATAAATTTAATATAGGTTTTAAGGATGATCTTTGTATTATTGCTATGCATAGGCATCGCCTCAGGATACTTAGTAATTTTGTCAGTAATAGTAAACAGATACTGGTTAACTTAATTGGCCTTAGGTAAGAGAACCACACAGTTGATGGTTCTCCATCAACTGTGTGGTTCTGTGGTGCAGGTTTGATGAAGTGTCTGAGTTCCCCCACTTGCTGACACTCACGGCAAGAACTGATGTAACTCCGAACATCTCGTCTTAAAACCTGGCCAATCAAGTGTTTTGACACCCCATTAAGTGTCTTACTGACACCCAAATATCCTCTTAAGGACGAATTATGAGATATCTTTAAGACCTGAGGTCTGAATTTCTTAGGTATTACAAGCCTATCAGATTAGGATACTTTCCATATCTCCTTACCAGTAGCTAGACAAAATAGTATTTTATTTTTTACTATGTATTGAGCCGGGTATATAGAGTTGGATTTAGCTAAAGCAGCTTGGAAAGCTGAAGCCAAAGAAGGGCCATTTATTGCCCTTCCCAGAAGGTCGGTCCATCAGGCATGGAGACAGGAGCGTCTGGCAATCCTGCTACCCAGGCATACAAGGCCTTGATTAGGGTGTTTCACTAGATTGACGAGGCCCTGGCAAGTTTTCCTCGTAAAACAATTTATCTAACCCAAGACTGGAGTACTTCAGGGTAAGGTCAGTCTCCTTGTCAGACTTTCCCTTGGACATTGCCCGCGTTATGGCCAAGACTGGAGAACAGCCTTCTGTAGTTACAATAGGATTATACCTGGAGTTTACTTAGAGAGGGTTTCGGGGGTCAACGCCCCCGCGGCTCGGTCATAGACCAGGCCTCGTGGTGGATCAGGGTCTGATCAACCAGGCTGTTACTGCTGACCGCACGCAAACTGACGTACGATCCACAGACCGGCTGGTGAGGTACTGACTTTAGGTGCCTGTCCACTGCCTTCTTGAAGACAGCCAGGGGTCTATTGGCAATCCCCCTTATGTATGCTGGGAGGAAGTTTAACAGTCTTGGGCCCCGGACACTTATTGTGTTGTCTCTCAGTGTACTCGTGGCGCCCCTGCTTTTCATTGGGATAATGTTGCATCTCCTGCCGAGTCTTTTCTTTTCATAGGGAATGATTTTCATGTGCAAGTTTGGTACTGTACTTATGTGTGCCGTGAAAGTTCTTTGTACACTCTCCAGGTCAGCAATGTCGCCAGCCTTGAAGGGGGCAGTTAGTGTACAGCAGTATTCCAGCCTAGAGAGAACAAGAAGAGAATCATCATGAGCTTGGCGCCCCTAGATTGGGACACAATATGGAACACTGGATATTTTTTCCAAGCAACAGTAAAGCATCTTTCATAGGGAACCCCCACATACACCTACAGTTAGATAACCAGTGTAATACTGGCTTTTAATAGAGATTTTTATGAAGAACCAAAAAAAAAAAAAAACTCTCCCATTAGATTCTAATGGGACTGAGAACTTTGAAGAAATTTGATCAGAAATTGGAATTACTTCCTCTCGTAAGAGGGGGCAATAAGCCCCTGTATCCCTGAGGAAGGATACTTCATTGGGGCAGTCCTGCTCTTTAAGGGAAATTTGCTGGTGCTTAAGAAAGGTGCCATAGAAGCATCTACTCCATTTTGATTAGATTTATCTATAATTTAGTTGATGTTGCCCAGAGGTTGTGGTATACTGGGCTTACCACTGGCAGCAGATTTATGTAATCTAGAGCACATGACTTTGATATGGCCAGACTCTTGGTAGCAGTAGCAGGTTATGTGCTCCGGAATCTTGTCTTGTGCACCTTTCTCGTCTTGAGGTGGGCGTTGTCTCAACTCCAGTTTCAATCTTCGGACGAAATCCAGCAGCCCTTCCAAGACGATCTGTGTCCATACCTAGCTGGTGTTAAGAAATTTTAGGAGATCCATCGGCCAATGATCGGTTAGCCTCAAAGGTGTCTGCAAGCTTATCCACCTCCATAGCAGCTGCTACCCAATGGTCTTCTAAAAAAAACTTTTCCTTCTGCCAGTTGAATTAAGGAGATTTTCGATCATGACTAACTGCACTAATTTGCTGAAGTTAGAAACACGAGTTACTCTATAGCACAAAATCAACATGAAACTGTCCGGACTGACGCTTGTTTAATGTGAACTCTCGCCTATATTTGGCAGCAATACACATGATATGCCTCTAGCACAACCACCTTCACGACGCTGTGATCATGGAAGTCTTCATCACTTAAACTAGCAGTGAATTCCTGCAATGCAGTGCAGTATGAACCAGTGCTGCCCAATTCTCGAATGGCCACTGCAGAGCTCGAGGCTGGTTTTTGAAGGACTAAAACCTGTTGAGGCTCTGACAAACATCTGTAACAATAGCAGGCAACAACATACGCACGCTTACAGTTAGTGGTTTTGGTTTATGTAGGTTTCTCGTAGTCGGTTAAGATGCGTGATGATAGATTGTTAATCTTGCGGTTTCAAAGGTTGCCTTATAATAATAACAATAATAATAATAATAATAATAGTTTATTTGGACATGATACAAAGAATTACAATGGGTTATGAGATTACATGAGGTGTACATGCCAAAAGCCCCTAATATGCAGAGCATTGTGGGCAGACTTAAAATTAACTTAAAATTAAATGGTAAGAATTATAGTAAATAGTTTACAATATAAGTATAGTTGAGTATTTAAGCTATGAAATTTGAACATAGTTTGAACATGACATTTTTGAAACATCGCCTTAGCGATGTTATAGAATTTCTCGGCGCATTTGATCAAGTCTGTGTATTTGGAGTCACGTAGGAAGTTGTATCTGTAGTGAAAAGTGTGAGGAGGGAGGAGAGTGTCCAGGTAACGTCTGCCTGCAACGTCCATTATGCTGCAGTGACCAACTAGTTGTAACAGTGATGCTAGAATTACCGACAAAATCTTTGTTCAGTTTCATCACGGTCTCTTCCTCGGTAATTGTGGTTAATTTCTCTGAGAAAAAGTAGTGTTTCTGCCTCACATTGTGTCTCCTTCATTATAAATAGCGTCTATAACACAGTCTCTCTTCTTTGTAGCTAAATTAAGCCGTCTCACAGTGTCTTCCTCCTAGTGTCTCTCCCTCAGAGTCACTATCACAGTATCTCTCCATCGTGTATCTCTATCTCTCCTTCAGATACTCGCTGGTGATAGTGGACAACCCGAGGTTAGAGTCAGTGTGGAGCACCACCAACCTCACCATCAGCAGAGGTCTGGTCTTAGTGCAGTTCAACCCCAGACTCTGCCTCCACCACCTCCACACCCTCATCAACAACACCAACATCACCGGACTCTCCGAGAATGACGTTTCTTCCACCTCCAATGGCGACAAAGTTCCCTGTAAGAGTACATGAGTATTTTCACCTATAAGTGGTTGATTGCACGTGTGTGTGTGTGTGTGTGTGTGTGTGTGTGTGTGTGTGTGTGTGTTTGGCACTTACTTTGTTTACGAGAAATAATACGGGCATATAGGAAACCTCACCACACATTATTATTATTATTAATATTATTATTGTAATTATTACTATTGTAATTATTATTATTATTGCTGTAATTATTATTATTATTATTAAAGGTAATTATTGCATCAGGGAGAGGAGGAAGGTTGAAGGCGACACTACAGGTCGATACTCTTTTCGACGCTTCACTCGACCTATTCATAATATCTTTTTTGAGTTGTTTTTTTTTTCTGTCGCTGTTGTCTGCTAATTAGTTTCTAACCTGCCCTTAACACCTAACCCTCAGACCTTGCCACCTGACCCTCAATCTTCCCACCTGACCCTCAGCCTTGCCACCTGACCCTCAACCTTCCCACCTGACCCTCATTATTTTCACTTGATATTCAGTCTATGCTCTTGATGCACTCAGCTTTACATACTACGACGTTACAAGCTGCCAGAAAAGATAGTTTCTTATTGCACCTTGCAGCTACCTGAGTTATACACGTTGATAAAGACTTCTGCAACTTAGGTTCTTTATAACGCAAGAGTTTTACTCAATAAATGCATCTCTGGACAACACCAGATTATTTCCCACCACTAAATTTCGGATTCCATTAAAAACAGGAATTAAAAGTTGAATTAAAAATAATATACGTACATATAATAAATATATATATATGAGTAAAGATTAACAGTAAATAAATATCCCTCTAGAAAATGAGTGGTATCAAATATCATCATAACCCATGAACTGTTATCCCATCTTAGCTTAAGTCACTTCACCTGTGACTCTCATAAACATGACAGTAAAAAACAGAGTAGTGTTAAGGCAGCTTAAGAAATTTTGCAACAATATCTGATTAACTCTGGACCAAAACAAAATTTGGTCATCTAAAAAATCTCTATTATCCTAACGCCACAAGACATTGAAAATGCAATAAATTATATGCCCATGCACTCTGCCCCAGGGGGAGCATGGACACAGGGATCGTCCCCACTCACTAAAAACAACAGATATAGGCCCACTCTACAAAGGTGGTAGTAAAGCAATTGCAAAGAACTAAAGACTGATTGCACTAACATCTCATATCATAAAAATCTTTGAAAGGGTTCTAAGAAGCAAGATCACCAACCACCTAGATACCCATCAGTTACACAACCCAGGGCAACACGGGTTTAGAGCAGGTCGCTCATGCCTGTCCCAGCTCCTGGACATCTATGACAAGGTCCTGGATGGTATAGAGGATAAACAAAATGCAGATGTAGTAAACACAGACTTTACAAAAGCCTTTGACAAGTGTGACCATGGTGCAATAACACACAAAATGCGTGATAAAGGAATAACATGAAATGTTGGTAGATGGATCTATAACTTCCTAGCTAATAGAACACAAAGAGTAATAGTAAACAGAGTTAAGTCTGAGGCAGCTACGGTGAAAATCTCTGTTCCACAAGGCACAGTACTCGCTCCCATCCTATTTCTCATCCTCATATCTGACATAGGCAGATATGAGCTCCGTGTCTTCTGTTGCAGATGATACCCGAATTGCATGACAGTGAACTTCATCGAAGACACAGCAAGACTCCAAGCAGACATCAATCAAATCTTCAAATGGGCCGATTAAAACAATATGAAGTCCTGTGAAGATAAATTTCAACTACTCAGATATGGAAAACTTGAGGAAATTAAAACTATCAGGGTATACAGCAAATTCTAACCATATAATAGAGCGAAAAAGTAATGTGAAGGACCTGGGAGTGATAATGTCAGAGGATCTCTCCTTCAAAGGCCACAACAATGTATCTACCGTATCTGCTAGAAAATGATAGGATGGATAATGAGAACCTTCAAAACTAGGAACTCCAACCTATGATGATTCTCTTCAAATCACTTGTTCTCTCTTGGCATGAATACTGCTGTACACTAACTGCCCACTTCAAGGCAGGCGAAATTGCTGCCCTGGAGAGTATACAAAGAACTTTCACGGCACACATAAGTACGATCAAGCACCTAAATTACTGTTAATAGTTGAAGTCCCTTGATTTGTATTCCCTTGAACGCAGGCGAGAAAGATGCATGATAATATACACTTGGAAAATCCTAGAGAGATTGGTACCAAACTTGCACATGGAAATCACTCCCTATGAAAGCAAAAGACTCGGCAGGAGATGCAACATTCCCCCAAAGAAAAGCAGTGGCGCCACGAGTATACTGAGAGACAACACAATAAGTGTCCGGGGCCCAAGACTGTTTGCCTCCCAGCATACATAAGGGGGATTACCAATAGACCCATGGCTGTCTTCAAGAAGGAGCTGGAAAGGCACCTAAAGTCAGTACCTGATCAGTTTACGTGCGGCTAACAGTAACAGCCTGGTTGATCAGACCCTGATCCTCCATGAGACCTGGTCTCAGACCAGGCCGCGTGGGCGTTGACCCTCGAAACCCTCTCAGGTATACTCCAGGTATAACATGTCATTATAATATTATCAAGGAGGGGGACAGGGGTTGAGAGCTCTTGTTCCAAGGATTTGCAGCCACCTCCTTTTCCTCGAATCAAGTCTAATTATTATTATTAATAATATTATTTTATTATTATAATTATAAAATTAAAATTATTAAAGTTTTGTTTCTTATGCCTCTCTATGAGCATGTGTAAATTAACACCAGTGTTGCGTGGGTGTAACACCAGTGTTGCGTGGGTGTAACATCAGTGTTGCGTGGGTGTAACACCAGTGTTGCGTGGGTGTAACATCAGTGTTGCGTGGGTGTAACATCAGTGTTGCGTGGGTGTAACATCAGTGTTGCGTGGGTGTAACATCAGTGTTGCGTGGGTGTAACATCAGTGTTTCAGTGTTGCGTGGGTGTGACATCAGTGTTGCGTGGGTGTGACATCAGTGTTGCGTGGGTGTAACATCAGTGTTGCGTGGGTGTAACATCAGTGTTGCGTGGGTGTAACATCAGTGTTGCGTGGGTGTAACATCAGTGTTGCGTGGGTGTAACATCAGTGTTGCGTGGGTGTAACATCAGTGTTGCGTGGGTGTAACATCAGTGTTGCGTGGGTGTGACATCAGTGTTGCGTGGGTGTGACATCAGTGTTGCGTGGGTGTAACATCAGTGTTGCGTGGGTGTAACATCAGTGTTGCGTGGGTGTAACATCAGTGTTGCGTGGGTGTAACATCAGTGTTGCGTGGGTGTAACATCAGTGTTGCGTGGGTGTAACATCAGTGTTGCATGGGTGTAACATCAGACCTTCACACAACTTGACTGGTGGATACATATTAACTGGACTTGCTTCACTATGCAAATATCAGCAGTGACCAGACGGGTAGGCGCATCCCCAGGGAGTTATGAGGTAGTGGCTGGTGTGTCCACCTGTGTAGTGACTGGTGTGTCCACCTGTGTAGTGGCTGGTGTGTCCACCTGTGTAGTGACTGGTGTGTCCACCTGTGCAGTGACTGGTGTGCCCACCTGTGTAGTGGCTGGTGTGTCCACCTGTGTAGTGACTGGTGTGTCCACCTGTGTAGTGACTGGTGTTCCACCTGTGTAGGCTTGCCACCTGTGTAGTGGCTGGTGTGTCCACCTGTGTAGTGACTGGTGTGTCCACCCCTGGGTCAGGAAGGGCTGTGTGTCCACCTGGTAGTGGCTGGTTGTCCACCGTGCAGGACAAAAATAATTACAAAAGCAGACAATATATTAAATGCACGTTTCACAATATGAGTTTCTATGAAGCTCTTGATTAAATCTTTTGTTTGTAAAACGTCATATTTAATTAAATATTTAGTTTTGTTATAACTTTTCTTGAGTCCGATGAAGCTTCCGGAGTGGACTTGTTACTCAGCCTCTGACGCTACTCATGTTTATGTCTTACGACTTTTGTTGGTTATATCTTTTCCCATATTGGCAGAGAGAGATTGTTCACTACCTGCCTATATAAACAGTGAGTTTATTGCACAGTTTTTCTGTTAAGTTCGGAGTCACGTCTAATATGTCTGACAAGTGTATATAAGCTGCTACTTTTTAGTCACAGTAGCAGCAGCTTTCCTCTGTGAGTAGCCTGAGCCCCTGGTGTTGTGGCACCGACCAGGGGCGTAGCTACGCCTTGTTTACTGTAGCTATGCAGTCTATATCATACTTTACACCAACTAAAATAACCTTTCCTCCCATAATCATTGAAGTTTATAAACTATTGCCTTTTGTTCAAATCTCCCTCTCCCCTCTTACTATATATATATATATATATATATATATATTTTTTTTTTTTTTTTTCAACAAGTCGGCCGTCTCCCACCGAGGCAGGGTGACCCAAAAAGAAAGAAAATCCCCAAAAAGAAAAAACTTTCATCATCATTCAACACTTTCACCACACTCATACATAATCCTGTCTTTGCAGAGGAGCTCAGATACGACAGCTGAGAAAAGTCCCTCCCAGCTGTAACTATCTCAGACCCCTCCTTTAAAGTGCAGGCATTGTACTTCCCATTTCCAGGACTCAAGTCCAACTAAATCAATTAACTGGTTTCCCTGAATCCCTTCACACAATGTTCCCCCTGCTCACACTCCAACAGATCGTCATGTCCCAAAACCATTCGTCTCCATTCACTCCTATCTAACACGCTCACACATGCTTGCTGGAAGTCCAAGCCCCTCGCCCACAAAACCTCCTTTACCCCTTCCTCCAACCTTTTCTAGGACGACCCCTCCCCCCGCCTTCCTTCCCCTACAGATTTATACGCTCCAAAGTCATTCTATTTTGATCCATTCTTTTAAATGACAAACCACCTCAACAACCCCTCTTCAGCCCCTGACAAATACTTTTAGTAACTCCACACCTTTTCCTAATTTCCACATTCCGAATTTTCTGCATAATATTTACACCACACATTGCCCTTAGACAGGACATCTCCACTGCCTCCAGCCTCCTCCTCGCTGCAGCATTTTACAACCCATGCTTCACACCCATATAAGAGTGTTGGTACCACTATACTTTCGTACATTCCCTTCTTTGCCTCCATGGATAACGTTTTTGTCTCCACAGATACCTCAATGCACCACTCACCTTTTTTCCTTCATCAATTCTATGGTTAACCTCATCCTTCATAAATCCATCCGCTGCCACATCAACTCCCAAATATCTGAAAACATTTACTTCTTCCATAATCCCTCTCTCCAATGTGATATCCAATTTTTCTTTATTTAAATCGTTTGATACCCTCATCACCTTACTCTTATCTATGTTCACTTTCAACTTTCTACCTTTACACACTCTCCCAAACTCGTCCACAACCTTTGCAACTTTTCTTTAGAATCTCCCATAAGCACAGTATCATCAGCAAAAAGTAACTGTGTCAACTCCCATTTTGCATTTAATTCTCCAAAATTTAATCCCACCCCTCTCCCCAACACCCTAGCATTTACTTCTTGTACAACCCCATCTATAAATATATTAAACAACCATGGTGACATCACACATCCCTGTCTAAGACCTACTTTTACCGGGAAGTAATCTCCTCTCTCCTACACACCCTAACCTGAGCCTCACTATCCTCATAAAACTCTTTACAGCCTTCAGTAACTTACTACCTATTCCATACACTTGCAACATTTGCCACATTGCTCCCCTATCCACTCTATCATATGCCTTTTCTAAATCCATAAATGCAATAAAAACTTCTCTACCTTTATCTAAATACTGTTCACATATATGCTTCACTGTAAACACTTGATCTACACATCCCCTACCCACTCTAAAGCCTCCTTGCTCATCTGCAATCCTACTCTCTGTCTTACCTCTAATTCTTTCAATAATAACCCTGCCATACACTTTACCTGGTATACTCAGTAAACTTATTCCCCTATAATTCTTACTCTCTCTTTTATCCCCTTCCTTTATATAAAGGAACTATACATGCTCAGCTGCCAATCCCTAGGTACCTTCCCCTTTCATACATTTATTAAACAAAAATACCAACCACTCCAGCACTATATCCCCCTGCTTTTAACATTTTTGTCATGATTCCGTCAATTCCAGCTGCTTTACCCCTTTCATTCTACGTAATGCCTCACGCACCTCCCCCACACTCACATCCTGCTCTTCTTCACTCCTAAACGATGTTGTACCTCCCTGGCCAGTACATGAAATTATCGCCTCCCTCTTTTCATCAACATTTAAAAGTTCCTCAAAATATTCCCGCCATCTACCCAATACCTCCAGCTCCCCATCTACTAACTCCCCTACTCTGTTTTTAACTGACAAATCCATTCGTTCCCTAGGCTTTCTTACCTTGTTTATCTCACTCCAATTTTTTTTCTTGTTTTCAGCAAAATTTCTTGACAGAGCCTCTCCCAATCTTTCATCCGTCTTCTTTTGCACTCTCTCACCACTCTCTTCACCTTTCTTTTATCTCCATATACTCTGCTCTTTATTAACACTTTTGTTTTGTAAAAACTCTCATAAGGGTTACCTTTTTTCTTTTTTCACACCTTTACTTCTTCATTCCACCACTCACTCCTCTTTCCTCCTGCACCCACCCTCCTATAACCACAAACTTCTGCCCCACATTCTAATACTGCATTTTTAAACTATCCCAACTCTCTTCAACTCCCCACTATCCTACTTGCCTAGCCCACCTTTCTGCAGTAGTTGCTTATATCTCACCCTAACTTTCTCCTCCCTTAGTTTATACACTTTTTCCTCTCTCTTACTTGCTGTTGTATTTTCTTTTTGTCCCATCTACCTTTTACTCTAACTGTAGCTACAACCAAATAATGATCTGATATATCCGTTGCCCCTCTATAAACATGTACATCCTGAAGCCTACTCATCAACCTTTTATCCACCAATACATAATCAACAAACTACTTTCCTTACGTGCTATATCATACCTTGTATATTTATTTATCCTCTTTTTCATAAAATATGTATTACTTATTACCAAACTCTTTCTACATAGCTCAATTAATGGCTCCCATTTACATTTACCCCTGATCCCCAAATTTACCTACTACTCATCCACAACATTTTTACCCACTTTGATTAAGATCCCCAACCACAATTACTCTCTCACTTGGTTCAAAACTCCCCACACACTCACTCAACATTTCCCAAAATCTCTCTCTCTCCTCTACTTCTCTCTTCTCCAGGTGCATAAACACTTCTATAACCCACTTTTCACATCCAACCTTTATTTTACTCCACATAATCCTTGAATTTATACATTTATATTCCTTTTTACCTGCCATAACTGATTATTCAACATTATTGCCACTCCTTCTTTAGCTCTAACTCTATTTGAAACCCCTGATCTAATCCCATTTATTTCTCCCACTGAAACTCTCCTACCCCCTTCAGCTTTGTCTCACTTAAAGCCAGGACATCCAGCTTCTTTTCATTCATAACATCTACAATCATCTCTTTCTTATCATTCGCACAACATCCACGCACATTCAAACATCCCACTTTGACGATTTTCTTCTTCTTCTTTTTAGTAAGCTATACAGGAAAAGGGGTTAGCCCATTGTTCCCGGCATTTTAGTTGACTTTTACAACACGCATGGCTTAGGAGGAAAGATTCTTATTCCACTTCCCCATGGATATGAAAGGGAAAAGCAATAAGAACAAGAACTATTAAGATAAAATCAAAGAAAACTCAGATGAGTGTGTATACAATAAACGTACATGTTTGCGTAGTGTACCTAATGTAAGTAGAAGTAGCAAGACGTACCTGAAATCTTGCATGTTTATGAGACAGAAAAAGACACCAGCAATCCTACCATCATGTAAAACAGTTTCAGGTTTCTGTTTCACAGTCACCTGGCAGGATGGTAGTACCTCCTGAGTGGTTGCTGTCTACCAACCTACTACTAATATATATATATATATATATATATATATATATATATATATATATATATATATATATATATATATATATATATTCCTCAACTATGCTTCCAGAGTGTATCAGGGAAGGATAGAGGCCCGCCTCCTGGCAGTGAGAGCCCCTCATGCAGGGGACTTTCGTTGGCTGTTCCCAACTCCTTGGCACGCCTCGACCCACAGACCATCCGCATTGGGTGCCCTTCGACTTGCCGCCCCTATTCTCGCCGAACACAGGTGTATTTGGTGGCAGTGAAGCAGCAGACCGATTCGGGTACCATGGTCTTTGTGTCGTAAATTGAGGGAAAGATTGCAAGACATGAAGAGCTTAATAACATTATCAAGAGGAGCCTCACAACAGCCGGATGCCCAGCATAAGGGAGCCACCCCAACTATGCAGATCTGATGGCAGCCAAAAGAGTCCAGATGGTATCACCCTTCAAGCCTGGACAGACGGCAAGCAGGTGGTGTGGGACTACACATGTGCATCTACCTTGGCTGATACATATCTCAATACACCAGGGAGGAAGGAGGGGCAGCTGCCAACTTCCCCGGGAGTCCCAAAAGTCTAGAAAATACGGAGAACTTGCCCATCATTATATGTTTGTTCCCATAGGCTCGGAGCCCTTGGCTCATGGTGAAAGGGGCATCTAAGTTCCTTAACCGGGCAAAAGACTCATCAGGATAACTAGGGTCTAGGTGAGCTAGTTTTCTGTTCCAACGACTCAGCGCTGCTGTTCAGAGGGGTAATACCGTGTTTTTGGGCACGCCCCCCAGCTCTGAGGAGCTGGATGAGATTTTCGTATTATAATCAGTGACAAACACGAAACAATATGTACTAGACATGTATCTCTCCCCCTCATGTACTGTATATGCCATCTTTATATCAACAATGTATCTCTTAAATCTTTTGTACCATATTATATAATAAAATATACCTATTGGTAAAAAAGAATGAAAAAGATGGGGTGGTAGAGGAAGTGGAATATTCAAATGGCTTCAGGAAGAAATTCAAATATTCTTTCTTAAGCCTTTTTATCCACTTCTCCAGGCTATGGGTACCACAATTTGCACCCCGAGGTGGACACCATCCTATCTATTTTTTCTTCTCTCTCTCTCTCTCTCTCTCTCTCTCTCTCTTTTTATTTTATATATATATATATATATATATATATATATATATATATATATATATATATATACGTATATATATATATATATATATATATATATATATATATATATATATATATATATATATATAATATATATATATATATATATATATATATATATATATATATATATATATATATATATATATATATATATATATATATTAAATGCCCTAATTCATCTATAAAAATTAAATATTAAATATCACATCTTATGATTAAATAATAAAGTGTTTTTGTGCTGGACAGTTAGGCCAGTTGACGGTATCAGTCATATGACTGGTCTGGTGGTCTGGTGGCTAGAGCCTCACTTCACACACGGAGGGCCGTGTTCGATTCCCGGCGGGTGGAAACATTTCGACGTGTTTCCTTACACCTGTTGTCATGTTCACCTAGCAGCAAATAGGTACCTGGGAGAGTCGACTGGTGTGAGTCGAATCCTGGGGGACAAGATTAAGGACCGAATGGAAATAAGACAGACAGTCCTCGTGCGATGACTTTCTTGGGTTATCCTGGGTGGCTAACCCTCCGGGTTAAAAATCCGAAGAAATCTTATTATTATTGACCAGAAACTTATCTTTGACTAACACCTTTTTTGGATTAATTCTTATTTCTCCTGACAATTTTTTTACCTCAATCTGAATGTTATGAATATTTTTGTGCACGGTGCTGATGAGCACGGTGCTGATGAGCACGGTGCTGATGGCACGTTGCTGATGAGCACGGTGCTGATGAGCACGGTGCTGGCATGAGCACGTGCTGATGAGCACGTTGCTGATGAGCACAGGTGCTGATGAGCACGTTGCTGATGAGCACGGTGCTTTATGGGCACGTTGCTGATGAGCACGGTGCTGATGAGCACGGTGCTGATGAACACGTTGCTGATGAGGACTGTGCTGATGAGCACGGTTCTATTGAACACTGACTGATGAGCACGGTGCTGATGAACACGGTGCTGATGAGCACGGTGCTGATGAGCACGGTGCTGGATGAGACACGCAGGTGCTGATGAGCACGTTGCTAATGAGCACGGTGCTGATGAGGACGGTGCTGATGGCACGGTGCTGATGAGCACGGTGCTGATGAGCACGGTGCTGATGAGCACGGTGCTGATGAACACGGTGCTGATGAGCACGGTGCTGATGAGCACGGTGCTGATGAACACGGTGCTGATGAGCACGGTGCTGATGAACACGGTGCTGATGAGCACTGTGCTGATGAACACGGTGCTGATGAGCACGGTGTTGATGAGCACGGTGTTGATGACACGGTGTTGATGAGCACGGTGCTGATGAGCCGGTGCTGATGAACATGGTGCTGATGAGCACGGTGTTGATGAACACGGTGCTGATGAACATGGTGTTGATGAGCACGGTGTTGATGAGCACGGTGCTGATGAACACGGTGCTGATGAGTACGGTGTTGATGAGCACGGTGCTGATGAGCACGGTGCTGAGCACGGTGCTGATGAGCACGGTGCTGATGAGTACGGTGCTGATAGACAGACAGTTGAAGCAGCTTCAAAGTTCAATTTTTTGTTTTAAACAGATTTAAATTATTATTTTTCATGATTGGACTGAACCCGCACTACACTCCATGGTGATGTGGTGATTGTGATGATGTGGTGCTAATGTGGTTGGTGTGGTGATGTGGTTGTGATGCTGCGTTGCTTGTGATGACGCAGGCAACGTGATCAATCTCAACGTCACCGTCTGTACGTCCCGCTCTACGGCACGCTGTCTGTCGCTGCTTCACCTCTTCCACACGTCTCCATCTACTACGTCAGCTACAAGAAGACAGACAAGAATATCTCCCTCTACGGGGTGAGGGACCTTAGTGACCCGGGGTAAGTTACCACTAGAGTGAGGGACCTTGTAGTGACCAGGGTAAGTACCACTAGAGTGAGGGCCTTTAGTGACCAGGGTAAGTTACCATTAGAGTGAGGGACCTTGTAGTGACCAGGGGTAAGTTACCACTAGATGATGGACCTTGTGTGACAAGGGGTAAGTTACCACTAAGTGAGGGACCTTGTAGTGACCAGGGGTAAGTTACCACTAGAGTGAGGGACCTTGTAGTGACCAGGGGTAAGTTACCACTAGAGTGACGGACCTTGTAGTGACCAGGGGTAAGTTACCACTAGAGTGATGGACCTTGTAGTGACCAGGGGTAAGTTATCACTAGAGTGAGGACCTTGTAGTGACCAGGGGTAAGTTACCACTAGAGTGACGGACCTTGTAGTGACCAGGGGTAAGTTACCACTAGAGTGAGGGACCTTGTAGTGACCAGGGGTAAGTTACCACTAGAGTGAGGGACCTTGTAGTGACCAGGGGTAAGTTACCACTAGAGTGACGGACCTTGTAGTGACCAGGGGGGAAATTACCACAGAGTGAGGGGGGCCCTTTTAATGAAGAGGGGGGAAATTACCACTAGAGTGAGGGACCTTGTAGTGACCAGGGGGGAAACCCCCCAGAGTGAGGGGGCCCTTTTAGTGACCAGGGGGGAAATTACCCAGAGGACGGACCTTTTTTGTGACCAGGGGTGTTCCACTAGAGTGTGGACCTTGTAGTAAAAGGGGGTTACCACTAGAGTGAGGGACCTTGTAGTGACCAGTGGTAAGTTACCACTAGAGTGATGGACCTTGTGTGACCAGGGGTAAGTTACCACTAGAGTGAGGGGGCCCTTTTAGTGACCAGGTGTAAGTTACCACTAGAGTGACGGACCTTGTAATGACCAGGGGTAAGACCACTAGAGTGAGGGACGTTGGGTGACCAGGGGGGAAATTACCATTTTAGTGACGGGGCCTTTTTAAAGACCAGGGGGTTACCACTAGGGTGACGGACCTTGTAGTGACCAGGGGGTAAATAGAGTGAGGGACTTTTTTGGGGACCAGGGGTAAGTTCCCGGGGGTGGACTTTGTAGTGACGGGGGTTCCCGGGGGGAGGGGGCCCTTTTAGTGACCAGGGGGGAAATTACCACTGAGTGGGGACCTTGTGGTGACCAGGGGGGAAATTACCACTAGAGTGACGGACTTTTTTGTGACCAGGGGTGTTTAACAACTAGAGTGAGGGACGGGGTTTAGTGACCAGGGGTAAGTTACCACTAGAGTGACGGACCTTGTAGGACCCGGGGGGAAATTACCACTAGAGGAGGGGGGTTGTAGTGACCAGGGTGTTACCACTAAAAATGACGGACCTTGTAGTGACCAGGGGTAAGTTACCACTAGAGTGATGGGGCCTTTTTTGTGACCCCCGGGGGAAGTTATCCAGTGTGAGGACCTTGGTGACCAGGGGGGAAAATTTCCACTAGAGTGACGGACCTTGTAGTGACCAGGGGTAAAATACCACTAGAGTGAGGGACGTTGTAGTGACCAGGGGTAAGTTACCACTAGAGGACGAAGCTTGTAGGGGACCAGGGGTAAGTTACCACTAGAGTGGCGGACCTTGTAGTGACCAGGGGGGAAATTACCACTAGAGTGACGGACCTTTTTGTGACCAGGGGTGTTACAAAAGAGTGAGGGGCCAGTGACCAGGGGGGTTACCACTAGAGTAAAAAGGGCCTTGTAGTGACCAGGGGTAAAATTACCACTAGAGTGGGGACCTTGTAGTGACCTGGGGTGTTAACAGTAGAACGGATTTTTTTGTGACCAGGGGGGAAATTACCACTAGGTGAGGGGGGCCCTTTGGGGCCAGGGGGGAAATTTCCCCCAGAGTGAGGGACCTTTTTAATTTACCACTAGAGGAGGGGCCAGTGACCAGGGGTAAGTTACCACCAGAGTGAGGGACCTTGTAGTGACCAGGGGTAAGACCCCCAGAGGAGGGACCCTTTTGGTGACCAGGGGTTACCACTAGAGTGAGGGACCTTGTAGTGACCGGGGGAATTAACACTAGAGTGACGGACTTTGTAGTGACCAGGGGTAAGTTACCACTAGAGTGAGGGACCTTGTTGGGGCCCGGGGTAAAATTACCACTAGAGTGACGGACTTTTTTTTGTGACCAGGGGTAAAATTTCCACTAGAGTGACGGACCTTGTAGTGACCAAGGGTAAGTTACCACTGAGTGAGGGACCTTGTGGTGAGCAGGGGTGTTACCACTAGGGACGGACTTTGTAGTGACCAGGGTATGTTACCACTAGGTGACGGACCTTTAGGGGCCCAAAGGGGAAGTTACCACTAGAGTGAGGGACCTTGTGGTGACCAGGGGTAAGTTACCACTAGGTGACGGACTTTGTAGTGACCAGGGGGTTTGTTACCACTAGAGTGAGGGACCTTGTAGGGGCCCTGGGTAAGTTACCACTAGAGGAGGGACCTTTGGGACCAGGGGTAAGTTACCCGAGTGACGGACCTTGTAGTGACCAGGGGTAAAATTTCCACTTGAGTGACGGACTTTGTAGTGACCAGGGGGGAAATTACCCAGAGTGAGGGACCTTTTTTGTGACCAAGGGGGGAAAATTCCCACTAGAGTGAGGGGGTTTTTGACCAGGGGGAAATTACCACTAAATGGGGACCTTGTGGTGACCAGGGGGGAAATTACCACTAAAAATGAGGGGGCCCTTTTAGGACCAGGGGTAAGTTACCATTAGAGTGGGGGGGGCCTTGTACTGACCGGGATAAAAAATTTCTACTAGAATGACGGACCTTGTAGTGACCAGGGGTGTTACCACTAGAGGAAGGACCTTTGTGACCAGTTGTAAGTTACCAGTAGAGTGAGGGACGTTGTAGGACCGGGGGGGAAATTACCACAGAGTGACGGACCTTGTAGTGACCAGGGGTAAGTTACCACTAGGTGACCCCGGCCTTTATTTGGGGGGGAAATTACCACTAGAGTGGCCCCGGCCATGTAGTGACCAGGGGTAAGTTACCACTAGAGTCACCGGGGCCCTTTTAGTGACCAGGGGTAAGTTACCACTAGGTGACGAACCTTGTAGTGATCAGGGGTAAAAATTTCCACTGGAAAAGGGGGACCTTTTTTGTGACCAGGGGGGTTACCACTAGAGTGAGAGACCTTGTAGTTACCAGGGGGGAAATTACCACAAGAGTGAGAGACCTTGTAGTGACCAGGGGAAGTTACCAAGGGGGGAGGGGCCGAGTGACCAGGGTAAGTTACAATAGAGTGAGGGGGCCCGTAGTGACCAGGGGGGAAATTACCACTAGAGTGAGGGGGGCCCTTTTGATACCAGGGGGGAAAAATTTCCACTAGAGTGAGGGACCCAGTGACCAGGGGTGTTACCATTAGAGTGAAGATGTTGTAGTGACCAGGGTAAGTTACCACTAGAGTGAGGGACCTTGTAGGGGCCCGGGGTAAGACCACTAGAGTGAGGACCTTTAGTACCAGGGGGGAAATTACCCTAGAGTGAGGGACTTGTAGTGACCAGGGGGCCCAGAGTGAGGGGGCCCTTTTAGTTACCAGGGTAAGTTACCACTAGAGTGAGGGACCTTGTAGTGACCAGGGGGAAGTTAAAACTAAGTGAGGGGGCCTTGTAGTGACCGGGGGGAAAATTCCCGTATATTCTAGTTTAATTACCACTTATTTGGTAATTCCAAAAATCAGTGGTAATTCCACTGTGTTTGTTTAACATTCCCTTTTCTTTTCCCCGTGGTTTTTCCCCTGTGTCTACCTTGTGGAAGTTACCACTAGGGGAAATGACAGTGGTAAGTTACCACTAGAGTAGTGACAGTGGTAAGTTACCACTAGAGTAATGAATGGTAAGTTACCCTAGAGTAGTACAGTGTTAAGTTACCACTAGGTAGTGACAGGAAATTCCACTAGGTAGTACAGTGGTAAGTTACCACTAGAGTAGTGACAGTGGTAAGTTACCACTAGAGTATGACAGTGTTAAGTTACCACTAGAGAGGACAGTGGTAAGTTACCACTAGAGTTGTGACAGTGGTAAGTTACCACTAGAGTAGTGACATGGTAAGTTACCACTAGAGTAGTGACAGTGGTAAGTTACCACTAGAGTAGTGCAGGGGGGTTATATGACAGTGGAAGTTCCACTAGAGTAGTGACAGTGGTAAGTTACCTAAGTAGTGACAGTGTTAAGTTACCCCAAGGACAGTGGTAAGTTACCACGGAGTGACAGTGGTAAGTTACCACTAGAGTAGTGACAGTGGTAAGTTACCATGGTGTGACAGTGGTAAGTTACCATAGGTAGTGACAGTGGTAAGTTACCACTGGAAGTGACAGGGTAAGTTCACTCAGGTAGTGACATTGGTAAGTTACCACTAGGTAGTGACAGTGGTAAGTTACTAGAGTAGTGACAGTGGTAAGTTACCACTAGATTAGTGAAAGTGGTGTTCACTAGAGTAGTGACAGTGGTAAGTTACCACTAGAGTAGTGACAGTGGAAGCCACTAGAGTAGTGACAGTGGTAAGTTACCACTAGGAGGACATGGGTTACCACTGGGTAGTGACAGTGGTAAGTTACCACTAGAGTAGTAAGTGGTAAGTTCCACTAGGTGGACAGTGGAAGCTTTTTCAATTTTTGGTGAAACAATTTTATTCAGGTTTAATAACTGGAATTTACCCTCTGTTAAGTTGTGCCAGAGAATGTTTTGGGTCCCCTATCAATGTTTTGGGGGTGTGTCACAATATGTTGGGGTTCCCTAATATTTGGGGTGTCCCTAATATTTGGGGTGTCCCTTTAAAGTTGGGGTGTCCCAAAGTGGTGGTGTCCCGTTTTAATATGTTGGTGGTGCCCGTCATCAATATGTTGTGGTGCCCTCATCAATATGTTGGTGGGCCCCCCCCATAATATGTTGGGGGGGGCCCATCAATATGTTGGTGGTGTCCCGTCATCAATTGTTGGTGGTGCCGTCATCAATATGTTGGTGGTGCCGTCATAAATGTTGGTGGTGCCCGTCATCAATATGTTTGTGGTGTCCCGTCATCAATATTTGGTGGGGTCCCTTATTAAAAGTTGGTTGTCCCGCATCAATATGTTGGTGGTGCCCCCCATCAATATGTTGGTGGGTCCCCACAATATGTTTGTGGGTCCCGTCCAAAAGTTGGGGTGTCCCTTATCAATATGTTGGTGGGCCCCCACAATATTTGGGGGGTCCCGTCATCAATTGTTGGTGGTGTCCCGTCAAATTTTGGTGGTTTCATCAATATGTTGGTGGGCCCCTCATCAATATGTTGGTGGTGCCCCTCATCAATATGTTGGGGGGGGTCCCCCATCAAATGTTTGGGGTTCCCGTCATCAATTGTTGGGGTGCCCCCCTTAATATGTTGGGGTGCCGTTAATATGTTGGTGGGCCCCTCATCAATATGTTGGTGGTGTCCGTCATCAATATGTTGGTGGGGTCCCATTTAAAATTTTTGGTTTGGGGCCCGTCACAATTGTTGGGGTGCCCTCATCAATATGTTTGGTGCCCCACAATATGTTTGTGGGCCCGTCACAATATGTTGGGGTGTCCCGTTATCAATATGTTGGTGGTGCCCCCCCAATATGTTGGTGGGGTCCCTCATCAATTGTTGGTGGTGTCCCGTTTAATTGTTTGGTGTTTAAAAAATTGTTGGTTTGGGGCCCCCTCATATGTTGGTGGTGCCCCTCATCAATAGGGGGTGTCCCCTCATCAATATGTTTGGGGTGTCCCGTTAATGTTTGGGGGTGTCCCGTCATCAATATGTTGGGGTGTCCCGTCAAAAATGTTGGTGGTGCCCCCCTCATCAATATTTGGTGGTGTCCCGTCATCAATATTTGGTG
>WNWK01018056.1:0-40932 GCA_009830355.1 Cherax destructor
GAAGTTAAGTAACAGTGAAATAAGCTGATGAGTGTATTGAAAGTTTAAGTGAGCAGTAAACTACAACCCTCATGTGTACGTTCAACGTGACTAAAGCAACGAGCAGAAGTGTAGACATCCTCGTGATTCTTTGGGGAACAACCGTCATATATACCATCTTGCCATCGGATATCAGCATCCACGACACGACAGTGTCACGGCTTCAACTACCTGAGCCAGTCAAGTCCTATTTTCTTATATTGCTCAGGACACCATGCACTACAGTGATATGAGAAATATGGACGATACCTATCAAAATGTCATCACGGGCTAGCAAGCCGCCCATCCCAGGTAAAACACGCGATCTCACCAGGTATCATATGTTTGATATAGTGGATCATATTGTGTTAAGGCATGTGTTAATACTTGTTACATCCGCCTTGTTTCGGCAACGTGGGACGTAAGACGACCGCTGCGAAGGAAGGACTTCAGGGTGCAGCTGCTCTAGTCTTGAAGTCGTCAACCTTTAAGGTAAGTGAGAATTTCACGCTAAGTCCAAATTTGGTCTTTCGTCTTAAACAAAGTTTGCACAAATTGCTCTTTAACCGAGGACAGAGTCTAGTTGATCTTCCAAAAATGGGATCAAAACACTAGTGGTTCCAGAAAAGACCAATCAGGTCTTTGAACCTATAGATAAACGGTTCTCCATAAAATGTGCTAATTTTAGCCACTAAGTAAGCTACTTAGAGGGCGAGACACAATCGCAAATAATTATCTACGTTCTCAGCTTTAAGGAAAGTTTTCAAGATTCTCATCAAGGACGTATTCAAGACACTGTAAAACACAGCATCTGTAAAAGTATAGAATCCGCATCACACGAACATGCAAAGGAGCTGAAACAAGTGCAGTGAGACTAGTCTCAGATCTGAGAAGTATGAGCTTTAAAGAGAGGAAGAGGAACTAAACCGGAGTACATTAGAGGACAGAAGGACCAGGGGTGACGTGATTATGTACACAATACTGAGAAGAATAGAGACAGACAGGAAAAGTATGTTCGAGAGACATATGTCAGGTAAACGAGAGCTCAACTGAAAGTTAAAAACATACAAGAGTCACAGGGCTGTTATGAAATACTCGTTTAGTATTAGAGTGGTGAAAAAGTGGAAAGAGCTAGACAGGTAAGATAGGGCTCGCGCTGTCAGGAGTGGCCCATGGAGAGGCGGGTCCATGAGTTGTGACTCGACCACTGCGACCACATATAGGTGAGTACAAACACACACACACTCACACGCAAACTCTCTATCTGTCTGTCTGTCTCTCTCTATCTGCACAAGAGTTTTTGCAAGGTTTAAGAGTTTCTACCTCTATTTATAAGCTGAGAGCTGTTACCTGCATTATCTCATTTGAAAGCCTTTTTATTATTATGAAACAAACCAAGAGGGAAGATCATGAACCTGAAGCCAGCTGTGGGCCAGCGATTTAGAAGAAGTTTTAGCAGTACCAGCTTCAACAGTACCAGCTCCAGACACAGACGCAGTGCTGTCTGATAGATAAGTCGTCTTGTTCTGTTCTCTATTCCGTCAAGATATCTACTGTCAAGGTGTAAGCGCACCTATGCCTCTTACAAAGTCTTCCAGCCTCTACTGTCGAGGACGCACGAGATACGCTTTAGTGTTGTTAGCGTCTTGGCTGCCTTGATTGCAATATTTACTACGTGCTTCTTCAAAGACAGTTTCGAATCATACTTCACCATTAGAATATCCACCTCATCCCAGGTTCCAACGCTTCCCAATCATTGCTACAGCACCATTGCTCAAGCATTACCTTCTTGGTGCCCGGATATCATCATCATATCATGTTTTTTTTCTGAAGCAAATGTAACCTGCCATCGTTTTCCCCAGGCTGATAAAACTGTAAGCTGGTGATTGATATACCTGAGGCAGCTAGTGTTTCCTCTCTTGGATAAGTAAATGTCAGAGTAAAGTTTTCTGCATAGCCAAGTGATTCTGGGATTATATGAAGATGATTATTGAAGTAGACATTTTATTACACTGAACGAAGCACACTTCCCTGTGGAACACTGGCTATGACTGAGTGTCTTCTTGACTCTGTCCCATTGAGAACTACTCTTACCTTGAAGTTAGTCACTAAGGAGGCATAGTACAGAGTCAGAGATTCCTGATACTTGAAGTTTTTGCCAAGCATCCCAGGAGCCATATTCGGTCGACGGCGTCAGCAATACCCATTGCTTCTACATGGCAGGGTCAGGAACTGATGCTACATAGCAAACAGATTTAGCTGCAGATCAGCAGCGGAGCGACCTCACCTGAAGCCCTATTGACGGTCACAAAAAATTGATTGTTGTCGAGAAACTCTGCCATTTGCTTTGAGATTATTGTGTTAAGAATCTTGCCAGTGACTGATAGAGCGACAATGGTCAGAAGTTGCTGATTTTCGCTTTGCTCTTCTTTTTGTGAACTGGGACTACATTTGTCCATTCCGGAGAGACGATCAGTTATACTGTGCTTGGCAATGCTGACAGATGAGAGTCAGAGGTGATGCCAGCTGGTCTGCAATCTTTGGCTCAACTTCTCAGAGCCCACAGCCTTTTCTTAGCCCAAGGAATTAAGGAGAAGATATAGTTAATCCCGCATTATTGTCACCTCTGACAACTGACACAGTTCTTGCGCCTAGCAAATGAGGTTCCCTTACTGGATCAGCAACTTCCTACTTGGGAACAAAGCATTTAGCAAAGAAGTCAGTTTTCTCGTGATTGCTCTTATAGATAGACCCGGCCTGTCTATTTGGAAGTGGAATAATTTCATCAAATAACCTTGTCGGTTCTTGACCAAGTACCACCAGGTTTTGTAACCCACTTTGATACCATTTTTACTGAAGTATCAACCTTCCATCTAGAGGTGGCCCAGTTTTAGACTTCTTCCATTTGCCGACTGGCTTGCCTGTACAGGTTCCTGTTATAGCTAGTGGGATGCCTCCTAAGCCTTCCCCAAGCCTTGTACTTAGCCATAGGGGCCTCTCGGCAACTAAAGCCACACCACGAAAGCTTCGTTACACACTATAGGTGAAAGATGAATTTGTTTTAGAGGTTAAGGATATTTTTATTGAAAGTATTTACTTGGCTATCAACATCACCTTGGAAGAGAACATTTCAATTTGAGGAGGAAAAATCAGAACAATGGGCCGGCCAGTTTCAGGTTTCTCCCTGCCAGGTTATGAGTGATGACTCTTCACGTCATTCTGTTGGAATCCTCAGTATCGTAAAGATATCCTTGTGCTCAGATGATCCAATATGTGACCGTGCCTTGAGGTACTGGGTCAAGGGAGGAAACAAAGATATGAGTAAGAAAGTAAAAGTTTTTAAACTCAAATTCTGCAAGGAGTTCATCAAAATTCCTGTGTATAAGATATTGGATGAGGTTACGAACAATTATATGTTGTCATTTATGTTGAAAGAGAGGGTAGACCACATTTTTTTATCAGGAAATTGATATGATATTGCTTGCTGCTACAGAGGTCTTTACATTGCAGCTTCTAATATAGAGGTATTAGGATTTGTGCCTAGCCCGAAGAATATAATTTTCAGATTATTAGGATAGCAACATCAGTGAGCTGGGCATGTACACTTCACGAAAAACATGTGGCAACGTCTTCTTCTAGACCGTGCCTGACTCATCTCATTCATGAAGTGTAATCAGCAATTCTAGAAAAAAAATTCTCGAGTCATGTCGTCCAAAAATGTCTCCACAGGCGATCATGTCAGTGCGATGAGAGTTCACTAAACT
Source organism: Cherax destructor (assembly GCA_009830355.1). NCBI lineage: Eukaryota > Metazoa > Arthropoda > Malacostraca > Decapoda > Parastacidae > Cherax > Cherax destructor. The sequence continues at coordinate 3,783 of WNWK01018056.1, forward strand.
ATGCGTAAGTTCACTAAACTATGCGTGAGTTCACTAAACTATGCGTGGGCTCACAACTATCAGAAATGAAGCCCCTAATGTTGACTGACTGGATGCTGATTAATTGGCTCTTTTGTGTTTGTGTTCAGTATGAATAAATGTGTAAGGTATTTGCTCTTGAGACAGGTAGGACACTGGGGCAGCCTCTGGGATGTAACTCTGTGCTCTCGTATAAGGCACGAAACCTCCTGGTGGGGGTGACGTGTAAGAGAGTACATCAGCAGTTGTCTATCTCAGCTCATTTGAAAGTCTAACCTTGCATTACCTTTTTTAAATTTTTATTGTTATAAAATATATGAATAATGAACAGGTACGAGTCGTTTTAGGAATGAAAGATGGAGATAAATGGTATAAAATACAGACACAATAGAAAAATAAACAGAAAAACTGTGTAATGTGATCCTTTATTGACTACGTTTCGCCCATACAGTGGGCTTTATCAAGTCAGGTAGATCTGTTTGTGACCTGATAAACCCCATTGTGTGGGCGAAGATTAGCCAATAAAGGATCACATTATACTATTTTTGTGTTTATTTTTCCAGGAATGAAAGATCTTAGAAGAAGGAACAGCCACAGTGAATTTGCTGTTTGCTGCCACATTTGCTTTATAGTTGTCATCTCGCTGTCTGCAAACTGAAGTCAAGTGTGGTACCCTGACAATTTTGGCCTTCTGCTAAAGAGATAGTCCATCCACATCTCTTCGTCGTTGAAAGCTCTGCTGAAATGAGAGTTATCTATTCAGGAGGGTTCCAGACTAGAGATAGGTATTCTTGCCTGATTCTCTGTTCTAAGGTGCGAGTGCACAGTACAGAGTTTAACAGCCTGTACTGTCAGGCATGTATGAAATACGCCTTAGTGCTGCTATCTTCGTGGCTGCTGTGCTTGCAAAATTTACCACGTGATTCTTTGAAGACATTTCCGAATCAAGTTTCATCATTAGGATATTCCTCAGAAGAAAAAGAAACCTGTCTTCGTTGTTTCCAAATTAATAAAGGGTTAAGCTGTGATTAATGCGCCTGAGAGCAGGTAGCATTTCCTTTTTTGTACTGTACTTTAAAATGCACTCATCTCTCTCTCTCTCTCTCTCTCTCTCTCTCTCTCTCTCTCTCTCTTCTCTCTCTCTCTCTCTCTCTCTCTCTCTCTCTCTCTCTCTCTCTCTCTCTATCTCTCTCTCTCAGCACAATTAAGTGTAATTATTCGAAAAGGAAAAAACGCGAAGATAAAAGTTTTCAATTTGACGCATCTCTAAATTACGTTGATTCGTTAGTGAGAGTTCTGTGCTGCCACTTTCAGAATTTGCAGAATTTATATAGAATTTACAGCGGCGTATGCAAATATCATGAGTGAATTAAAGGCATTGTCAACAACACACAGTTGACAGAGGGTAAGAATTAAAGTCTTTTCATGTGAGGCGCAATTTTTAGGTGACGGAAGGTGGGAGAGACAGGGAAGAGAAAAGGCTGGGTAAAGAGGTAGTTTTTTTTTGTCTGGCATTTTCCTTGTCCTCGTGATTAAAAGGTTTAAGAGCTTTTATCATACCTAAGCTCATTTCGACCTATGCATTCTCTACATAGATGTCTACCTTTAAAAAAAGTCCCCAACTTCCTCCTAACACCCTCCTCTTCCACTTCACTTCCTTCCTTTCCCTCCACCACACCCACCTAAATCTAGGCCCTCCTCTTCCTCCCACAACCCTACAGTCTCACCCTCCAACAAACCACCCGCCACCACCACACCCCCAGCCTTCCCTCATCCCATCCCTCACTATAAGATCAAATTTATTGGAATATTTAACGCTTGGGACCTACGAAAATCAGTGCGACACCGAGGACTGTCTCTCTTGTTTTTATTTTGGTCCTTCGATCTTGTTTCCCCAGGATGAGACACGCACCAGTCGACTAACACCCAGGTACCTACTTACTGTTAGGTGATCAGGGACAACAGGTGTAAGAAACATACTCAAAATTTCCACCCATGCCAGGGATTGAACCATGGACACTCAGCGTGTGAGGCGAGAGCGTTGCCAACGCTAAGAGATGACTAACGCCTTTATAACTATTTACTGCTGTGTAAAGAGGGGTTACAGAAGATTTTTTTAAGGTTATATCGCCGAAGTTGCTAGTTTGTGCACCCCATATCCATCCCGTGGACGGTGGTGCAATAGCATATGGATACACAAATAGCCTAGGAACTAGAACCGTAAAACAGTTTACAAGATGTGCATTTGGAATTATATCTCCAGTTCACTTCTTGTTACAAACAAATTTATGAAATTTGCTTAACATATCTGGTATATTATTTTCATTAATAAGATATCCTGACATATTATATAGGTTATTATAGTGTCTATCTCCATATTCCTCAATAAGTGGACAATTAAGCACAGTGTTCAAGATAGTGACCACATGGCTGGCCACATTCTTCCCATTTGGTTTGGTCATCATGTGTGTGTCTACCAAACTGCCAGAAATACCAAGCCTAAGCCTGGCCACTACATCAGTCAATCTGTTCACATTGCAAGTTGCTCCATAAACGTACTTACGTATGTTTACGTTATCATAGTGGGTTATAGATCTAATTCCATTCCTATAACATTCACTTTCATTATTTGTTTCTCTCCTAATATTATTCCTAATGCTAGACACAAATACACCAAAGTTATAGTCAACATTTTCCTTTAGTTTGCTTTTCTAGGCTAACGTATCAACTTTATAATGAAGGAGTAATCTATGATAGAATCCATAACCATTGAGTGTCTATACCTGACATCTCCAATGAGCAATTTGTTAGTCATTATGTAAATCAAGAGCTTTAATTGATGACATAGCATCAACAATAATGACTGGGTCAAGCTCAGTCCTTTAATTAGCACCATTAGGATGGCAAACAATTCAGTTTGCATTGATAATTCTTATGCCTAACTCGACAACGTTCCTATTAGAGAGGTGGCAACAAGAGCACATGAATACCTGATTAATTATTGTTAAGAGTCAAGCGAGTCATCATGACTCACGAAATCGTCATGACAAGATTGTAAACAAACCATACCACTATTGATGAGCTTATTGGGAGGGACTTACTGGTATGTGATATTTAATGCCGAATAGGTAAAATTGGTCAATTAGCAAGAACTCATTTAAAATTAAGTCTTTTCTAAAATTTTCTCTTATACATTTAAAGATATCTTTTTTTCATTTATGTTTATGCAAAATTAATAATTTTGTACCAGAAGAACCTTAGAAAACTTACCTAACCTTATTATAACAAGTACAACTTAATTTAGCCTAATCCAAATAAATATATTTTAGATAAGTTTACAATAATTTAATAATAAACAAACAAAAATAAAAATATATTTTTTTTGTTAGGTTCAGAATGTGTACTCACCTAGTTGTGGTTGCAGGGGTCGAGTCATAGCTCCTGGCCCCGCCTCTTCACTGGCCGCTACTGGGTCACTCTCCCTGCGTCATGAGCTTTGTCATACCTCTTCTTAAAGCTATGTATGGAGCCTGCCTCCACTACATCAGTTCCTAAACTATTCCACTTCCCGACCACTCTGTGACTGAAGAAATACTTCCTAACATCCCTGTGATTCATCTGAGTCTTCAACTTCCAACTGTGTACCATTGTTGCTGTGTCCCATCTCTGGAACATTCTGTCTTTGTCCACCTTGTCAATTCCTCTCAGTATCTTATATGTCGTTATCATGTCCCCCCTATCTCTCCTGTCCTCCAGTGTCGTCAGGTCGATTTCCCTTAACCTCTCCTCGTAGGACATACCCCTTAGCTCCGGGACTAGTCTTGTTGCAAACCTTTGCACTTTATCTAGCTTCTTTACGTGCTTGGCTAGGTGTGGGTTCCAAACTGGCGCTGCATACTCCAGTATGGGCCTAACGTACACAGTGTACAGGGTCCTGAACGATTCTTTGTTAAGATGTCGGAATGCTGTTCTTAGGTTTGCTAGGCGCCCATATGCTGCAGCAGTTATTTGGTTGATGTGCGCCTCAGATGTGCCTGGTGTTATACTCACCCCAAGATCTTTTCCTTGAGTGAGGTTTGTAGTCTCTGGCCCCTAGGCTGTACTCCGTCTGCGGTCTTCTTTGCCCTTCCCCAATCTTCAGGACTTTGCACTTGGTGGAGTTGAACTCCAGGAACCAATTGCTGGACCAGGCTTGCAGCCTGTCCAGATCCCTTTGTAGTTCTGCCTGGTCCTCGTCCGATTGAATTCTTCTCATCAACTTCCCATCATCTGCAAACAGGGACACTTCAGAGTCTATTCCTTCCGTCATGTCGTTCACAAATACCAGAAACAGCACCGGTCCTAGGACTGACCTCTGTGGAACCCCACTCGTCACCGGCGCCCACTCTGACACTTCGCCACGTACCATGACTCGCTGCTGTCTTCCTGACAGGTATTCCCTGATCCATTGTAGTGCCTTCCCTGTTACCCCTGCCTGGTCCTCCAGCTTCTGCACTAGCCTCTTGTGTGGAACTGTGTCAAACGCCTTCTTACAATCCAAGAATATGCAATCTACCCACCCCTCTCTCTCTTGTCTTATTGCTGTCACCCTGTCGTAGAACTCCAGTAGGTTTGTGACACAGGATTTCCCGTCCCTGAAACCGTGTTGGCCGTCGTTGATAAGCTCATTCCTTTCTAGGTGCTCCACCACTCTTCTCCTGATAATCTTCTCCATGACCTTGCATACTATACATGTCAGTGACACTGGCCTGTAGTTTAGTGCTACATTCCTGTCTCCTTTTTTAAAAATTGGAACTACATTTGCTGTCTTCCATACCTCAGGTAGTTGCCCTGTTTCGATAGATGTGTTGAAGATTGTTGTTAGTGGTACACATAGCTCCTCTGCTCCCTCTCTCAGGACCCATGGAGAGATGTTATCCGGCCTCATCGCCTTTGAGGTATCTAGCTCGCTTAGTAGCCTCTTCACTTCCTGTGTGTGTGTGTGTGTGTGTGTGTGTGTGTGTGTGTGTGTGTGTGTGTGTGTGTGTGTGTGTGTGTGTGTGTGTGTGTGTGTGTGTGTGTGTAAAATTTCCGAATTTGGCGTAAATAGCAACGCACTTCTTGCCAAATAGGGCAAGTGAATATTTGTGTATGCAGTAATTTCGCAAAAATAATTCTGAATCTAAAAAAAAAAATATTTCATTGTGTTTGTTTATTATTAAATTATTGTAAACTTATATAAAATGTATTTAGGTGGTTTAGGCTAAATTAAATTACGATTGTTAAGTAACTTTCCTAAGGTGCTTTTGGTAAAAAATAATGAATTTTTATATTAAAACAAATTAAAAATATATATTTAAAAATATATATTTAAATGTATAAGATAAATTTTTATAAAAGACTTAATTTCAAATTAGTTCTTGCTAATTGAACAGTTTTACGTATTCGGCACGACATATATACATGCAATAATTTAATAATAAACGAACAAACACAATTAAATATATTTTTTTTCGTTAGGTTCAGAACGTTTTTTGCGAAATTATTGTGCATACACAAATTTTCGATTGCCTTATTCGGCAAGAAGGCGTTCCTCTTTAAGCCAAAATCGAAGTTTTACCTTTTCGAGACATATACATACATATATATATATATATATATATATATATATATATATATATATATATATATATATATATATATATATATATATATATATATATATATATATATATATATATATATATATGTTGCTCTTTAAGAAAATCAAGTTTTACCTTTTCAAACACACACACACACACACACACACATACACACACACACATATATATATATATATATATATATATATATATATATATATATATATATATATATATACCCTCTGCACCATTTCTCTTCTATATAGCACTTAGGAAATCACAGTCAGACTGACCAGTATGATGGCACACTAGCAGGTACAAGGAGTCCCTTCTAGATGATCTTACAGGTGATGACAGGGACAGGAAATGGGTCTCATCCTGAATCCATCCAAATGTGAAATCATCTCAGTCAATCAACAAGTGATAGATGCAGTGATATCAAAACTACCAGGAGCAACAGTCATTGCCCCTACAAATAGTGTCTTGCTTGGAGCACCTCTGGGAAGCGATGCCATTGACACAATTCTCAGGAAGAAACTGGAAGAAATGAGGAGAATGGAACAACGAATAGGCAATCTTGACACCCATGATGCCTTGTACCTTCTCACAAAATGCTTGAGTCTGCCCAGGTTGACATATTTCCTAAGATGTGCTCCTTCATATGATAACTCTATACTGCACGAATATGACAGTATCCTGAGGCAGATCTTTACTAAAGTACATAACCTTACTCTAGAAGATGGGCAGTGGGACCAAGCTACACTCCCAGTCAGACTAGGAGGCATTGGTGTCCTCAAGTCATCTCAGATTGCTCTACCTGCTTTCCTGTCTTCATGCATTGCATCCAGATGGCTTGTAGCAGCGATTCTCCCTGAACATCTTAGGGACACGATTGGAATCCATGACCAAAAGTTCGTCGACGGAGCCAGGATCTGGGATAATCTAACAGGCTCTGAAACCAGGCCTGCTCGCCCCAACAACTATAAACAGTCGCACTGGGATGGCCGAATAGTAGAGAATATAGCCTCAGCAATGCTTCAGAGTGTGTCAGGGAAGGATAGAGCCCGCCTCCTTGCAGTGAGAGCTCCTCATGCAGGGGACTTTCTGTTGGCTGTTCCCAACTCCAGCCTTGGCACACGCCTCGACCCACAGACCATCCGCATTGGTGTTGCCCTTCGACTTGCCGCCCCTATTCTCGCCGAACACAGGTGTATTTGTGGCAGTGAAGCAGCAGACCGATTCGGGTACCATGGTCTTCTGTGTCGTAAATCTGAGGGAAAGATTGCAAGACATGAAGAGGTTAATAACATTATCAAGAGGAACCTCACAACAGCCGGATGCCCAGCAGTAAGGGAGCCACCCCAACTATGCAGATCTGATGGCAGCCAAAAGCATCCAGATAGTATCACCCTTCAGGCCTGGACAGACGGCAAGCAAGTGGTGTGGGACTACATATGTCCATCTACCTTGGCTGATACCTACCTCCAATACACCAGGGAGGAAGGAGGGGCAGCTGTCAGCTTCAGGGAGTCCCAAAAGTCGAGAAAATATGGAGAACTTGCCCATCATTATATGTTTGTTACCATAGGCTCAGAGACCCTTGGCTCATGGGAAAAGAGTGCATCTAAGTTCCTCAAGGAGCTGGGCAAAAGACTCAACAGGGTAAATAGGGATCCCAGGGCAGCGAGTTTTCTGTTCCAGCGACTCAGCACTGCTGTTCAGTGGGGTAATGCATGCTGTATTTTGGGTACGCACCACAGCTCTGAGGAGCTGGATGAGATTTTCGCATTATAATCAGTGACAAACATGTAACAATATGTACTAGACATGTATCTCTACACCTCGTGTACTGTATATGCCATCTTTATATCAACAATGTATCTCTTAAATATTTTGTACCATATTATATATATATATATATATATATATATATATATATATATATATATATATATATATATATATATATTAACATCAGCCGATTCCACCAAGGCAGGGTGGCCCGAAGAAAACTTTCATCATCATTCACTCCATCACTGTCTTGCCAGAGGGGTGCTTTACACTACAGTTATAAAACTGCAACACTAACACCCCTCCTTCAGAGTGCAGACACTGTACTTCCCATCTCCAGGACTCAAGTCCGGCCTGCTGGTTTCCCTGAATCCCTTCATAAATGTTACTTTGCTCACACTCCAACAGCACGTCAAGTATTAAAACCATTTGTCTCCATTCACTCCTATCAAATACGCTCACACATGCTTGCTGGAAGTCCAAGCCCCTCGCACACAAAACTTCCTTTACCCCCTCCCTCCAACCTTTCCTAGGCCGAACCCTACCCCGCCTTCCCTCCACTACAGATTTATACACTCTCGAAGTTATTCTGTCTCGTTCCATTCTCTCTACATGTCCGAACCACCTCAACAACCCCTCCTCAGCTCTCTGGATAATAGTTTTGTAATCCCGCACCTCCTCTAATTTCTAAACTCAGAATTCTCTGCATTATATTCACACCACACATTGACCTCAGACATGACATCTCCACTGCCTCCAGCCTTCTCCTCGTTGCAACATTCATCACCCATGCTTCACACCCATATAAGAGTGTTGGTATAACTATACTCTCATACATTCCCTTCTTTACTTCCATGGACAAAGTTCTTTGTCTCCACAGACTCGAAGTGCTCCACTCACCTTTTTCCCTCATCAATTCTATGATTCACCTCATCTTTCATAGACCCATCTGCTGACATGTCCACTCCCAAATATCTGAATACATTCACCTCCTCCATACTCTCTCCCTCCAATCTGATATCCAATCTTTCGTCACCTAATCTTTTGTTATCCTCATCACCTTACTCTTTCCTATATTCACTTTCAATTTTCTTCTTTTACACACCCTACCAAATTGATCCACCAACCTCTGCAACTTCTCTTCAGAATCTCCAAAGCAAAGTGTCATCAGCAAAAAGCAGCTGTGACAACTCCCACTTTGTATTTGATTCTTTATTTTTTAACCCACACCTCTTGCCAAGACCCTCGCATTCACTTCTCTTACAACCCCATCTATAAATATATTGAACAACCACGGTGACATCACACTCCTTGTCTAAGGCCCACTTTTACTGGGAAATAGTCCCCCTCCCTCCTACACACTCTAACCTGAGCCTCACTATCCTCATAAAAACTCTTCACTGCTTTCAGTAACCTACCTCCTATTCCATACACCTGCAACATCTGCCACATTGCCCCCTATCCACCCTATCATACGCCTTTTCCAAATCCATAAATGCCACAAAAACCTCTTTACCCTTATCCAAATACTGTTCACCTATATGTTTCGCTGTAAACACTTGGTCTACACCCCTCCCCTACCTTTCCTAAAGCCCCCTTGTTCATCTGCTATCCTGCTTTCTGCCTTACACTTAATTCTTTCAATAATAACTCTACCATACACTTTACCAGGTACACTCAACAGACTTATATATATATATATATATATATATATATATATATATATATATATATATATATATATATATATATATATATATGTATATATTGATCCTAGAAAAGAAAATCTCAGACCTCAGGACGATGGAAGACAGGATGAAAGACATCGATACACGTGATGCCTTCTACCTACTAACCATGTGCCTGTCAATCACAAAACTTACCTACTTCCTGAGATGCTCCTATTACAAAAAGGGCGATATCTCTAAAATATAGACATCTACAGAGAATACTAGTAGGTCTGCCCCTCTATCATTCAGTCTGTTTCTGTTTTTTTGTAACAAGTAGTCAGTATTGCGGTCCAGTTATCCATTAAAATTATGATAAATTTTAATAATGCTTTAGAATTGCAACTGATAGGATAACTAACGAAATAAAAATAGAGATGTTTATTAACAAAGTTGTCTAGGTGGACAAAATCAAAATAAATGCATTTTATATGATATAGGATATAAGCTCCTACACTTCCATCATAGTGTTAAGATAAATTGAACAGTATTATAGGGCTGAAGGCACATTTCATTTCTTTATGACTCTTAAGTACCGTCTGGTACGTTGTCATCGAGTATAAAAATAATACTAGCATATACAAGCGTGTGTATGTGCTCAAAGGAGTTCGTTATGTCTCAATAAGACTCAACATGACTTAAACAGTGACTGAATAAACGTCCTTAAATAATCTTTCTTCTTGATCAACCAGGCAATCAAAACAGATTTCTTAAACAATAAGATGAACAATTCGCCGAACAACAATAATGTAACAAGCAGCACAGAGTCAGGAACAAGGAGACTAAATAACTACCCTAACTGGGGGTAGTTATTTGGTCTCCTTGTTCCAAATTCCTGACTACGACGGAGCTTAGATGCCAAACAAAATAGGTCAGAAGCTTTATCTTGGGACCTGGGTTAACTTAGAGTGTCATTATGACACACAACCTCAGAAAACGTCAAAAATCACTAAGTCTGAACTAAGCTCTATGAACATAGTTACACAGAGTTCCAAGAAGTATGTTTCGAACACCAGCAAAATCATACTCTACCAAAATTGAGTCTAAATAAGGAACAAACCAGAGAGAGAGATCTCTGGAGAGATGGAGAGAGAGGTGCTGTTCCAGTGGTGACCAGCTGAGGAGAGAGCGATCAAGGGAGGACAGTCTCCTAACTCAGGTTCGATCACGTGACTCCCGTGGTACTCCAGCACGGTGCCAGCAGGTAAACAAACGAGGTGATAGTTAGCTAAGCAGTTTGCCAATGCGGACCGCCAACCACAAATCTCGAACAGTGAGCACAGTGAAGTGTAAATGTTGCATCCTACCTAATGATATAGCTAAGTCAAATAATAATATAAAGCAAGATATTTTCATTTTAGCTAATAGTCACAATATCAGCAATATAAAATTATATAAAAGATAATATACATCAAATACTCAATATGCACATTATAAACATTGGGCCCCATTCAGGGGGCGCAATACTCCCCAGCCTTCAGCAGTCCACAACTCAAGGAATATGACTTCCTCCTTAAGACCATGCTAGAGAGTGTATTGAAACTTTCTCTTGAAGATGGACAGTGGTTGCAAGCCTCACTTCCAGTCAGGCTTGGGGGGCTGGGAGTACGCAAATTCTCCCAGATTGCCCTACCAGCTTTCCTATCCTCTTCCATAGCATCAAATGAGTTAATAAAACAAGTTGTTCTGGACAACCTCAGTGACTCAGCAGGAATACAGGACCCTAGTTACACCAGTGCTATCACTGAATGGGAGACTCTTGCTGCTCCAGCACCAAAACCTAGTGCAGCACTAGCCTATAAACAGTTAAGTTGAGATGGATCCATCACTGAAAAGGTCCTTGCCAACATGCTTAGGGCTGTAACATCAGACAGGGAGACTGCCCATCTTCAAGCTGTGAGTGCACATCACTTTGGAGACTTTATCCAAACAGTTCCCATTTCGACAATGGAAATATGCCTTGACCCTAAGCCCCATTGCAGTGACTCTCCGCCTTGCTGCCCCAATTCACACAGAATATACATGTATTTTGCGGCAATGCGCAAGGCGACCAATATGGTCTACATAGTCTTAACTGTTCCAAAACCAAGGGCTGGCACAATGAAGTCAACGACATCATAAAGAGAAGCCTTGCTACAGCTGGATGCCCAGCTGAGAGAGAACCCCGAATCTTATGAGAAAAACATTATCATCATCTATGAAAGTCTACGGTTGTGGAACTTCATGATTCAGGAGCACAGTCGACGTACAGTCACACTGAACGAACGAAGGGACTCACAGGTAAGGTCCAACTAGGAGTGAAGGGGGAGTAAGTTGGGTTAGTTAAAGAATAGATGGGGGAGGGGAAAGTATTACAGAGAAAGGAAAAGAGTAGCATTTACCAGGCTTACTGAGAGCAGACCAGCTGTGAGGACCGTGAAGTAGCTTGAGCAAACATGTCATGCAGTGTTCTTTTTTTTCTAAAAACCGATGCAAAACTAATAATCCGAAAAAATCAAAATAAATTATAATACACTATGGCACTGTGTCATTTTGGTGATGTCATCAGATATAATGATAAACTTGCTAAAATTATATGGAGAAACGGATTGCACCAGTATGTTGCCAGTTTTATGCATTATTTTTTCAGTTAAGAATAATTTTCTTAGTATTTCGATTCTGTATTTATTTTTCTCATTAACTTTCTCCCCTTAACCTCACCTAGTGCAAAGTCATGAAAAGAAGACTGCAGACGGAGTACAGGCTAGGGAGGCTAAAGGCTGCAAACCTCACTCAAGGTAAAGGGTCATGATTTGAGTATCTTACCGAGCAAATCTCCTGAGGCGCACATTAACCAAATAACTGCTGCAGCATATGGGCGCTTTTAAGAAAACCGTTTCGACACTCTAGTAAGGACCCTGTACACCGTGTACGTCAGGCCCATACTAGAGTATGCAGCACCAGTTTGGAACCCACACCTTGTCAAGCACGTCGAGAATTTAGAGAAAGTGCAAAGGTTTGTAACAAGACTATTCTACGAGAATAGGTTAAGGGAAATCAACTTAAAGACACTGGAGGACAAGAGGGATAGGGAGAACATATCAACATATAAGTACTGAGAAGAAATGACAAGATGCATAGTGAAGAGATTTTCGGGGATGAGACACGGCAACAATTGAAGTTGATTTCTCAGATGAGTCAAAGGGATGTTATGAAGTATTTCTTCAGTTATAGAGTTGTTAGAAAGTGGGACAATCTGGAGGGCGATGTAGTGGAGGCAAGACCCATACATATCGTTAAGGAGAGGCACGATAAAGCTTTTGGGCAGGTAGAGATTGGACTAAATAGCGACCAGGGAACAGGCGGCGCCAGGAGCTGTGACTCGGCCCCTGGAACCACAAATTGGTGAGTATAAATAGATGAGTACACTCACACACACATACACATACACACACACACACACACACACACACACACACACACACACGAGTCACTAGTGACGCCTCTGATGCCCCAGACTCCGGTTCAACTCCATCTGGTGTCTTATTTTTTCTTTTATATATTTCATAAAAATAATTGTTAACCTTTACAGTAGTTGTTACACTCAAACTACCTCCTTCAGCTCATGTTTCTCTTAAAATACTATATTTGCTACATAATTCCTGCAATCTCTATTTAAACAGCCTTGAGCCTCTGTTGCATGATTGATCACGTTATTGTTACTCATACCTTTGCCATCTGAAAAATATATAAAATGAGAAGGAAACATTCATAAAAGCATGTTTGTTATGATTAATGGCAATGTAGAGTACGATGACCAGTAAGCCCATATTCCACTTAGAAATTATGATCAAGTGTACTTTATTCCCTAATCATTAACATTACAGTAAACATAAGTGTCTCATTCATACAATACAACACAACATAACCCACCACAATATTCAAGGTGTCACATGTGCTAACATCCACACCTAACAGCACGTAAAATATTATAGTAGACATTAACAAGAAGTCCTGATCGGGTTGCCGGGGAGAACGACAATTCATTTTTGAATCTAGAGACAGAGTATTGTGTGGTGGATTACTTTTCTTCTTCACTGAGAGATTTGCATGTACTCACCTAATTCACCTAATTGTGGTTGCAGGGGTCGAGACTTAGCTCCTGGCTCCGCCTCTTCACTGTGTGTGTGTGTGCGTGTGTGGTGAATGTTTTATTTGTCCGAATCGAAAAGGTGAGAAAGATTCGTATGACGGTATCATAGTTGGTGAGAAGAGTAATGTTTGGAAAGCTTTCCAGCCAGAGACACCCAATATTTTTGAAAATACCAAAATTGACAAATACAATGATCCAGTGGGAAAACTTGCTGTTGTCTTTAAAATATAAGCTGCAATGTGTCTTAAAAGAAACATTTCCTCCATTCACTCGTAGATTTTTTTCTTCTGTCAACTGCGGCGCATCAGCGATGAACTTGGTTAATATTTCCACCAAGACATCTAAGTCAAAGAGAATCATTACCAGGAACAAGGAGTCCATCATTGTTAGTAGATTATTTGCTGAATAACAGCAAGAGATGCTCTAAAACTTGAATAAATAGAGAGCAAGTGAATTCATTATACAGATATGTTACTAATATATTGTATAAATATACTCAAAATGTGTAAACTGTCCATGGAAACTTTAAACCAATCGTTGTTATAATGCTTACGGTCGCTTTCACCACCCAAAAATTATAATTTGAAATATTTTTTTTCCATTGCGTAGGACAAAATTGTTCATCGAACAGTGAAATGGACGAGGAGGGTAAAGACACGAGCCGCATTAGAATTAACTGCACTTTCGCTCTATGTCTCGTTGAGAAAAGGATCCAGAGATTGTAATGGAATGTAGTTTCGGTTATTATAAATACATGCATAAAGGGAAACTGGGCGAGCAACATTTGATGACAACAATATTACAAAGCAGGTTGTAGCTATGGGCAAGAGTGACAAAGTCGATGTGTAATGGAATTAAAAATATTTGACAGGTGTAATGGAGTTGAGTTTGGCGGTGTACAGATATAGGGGACGGGTTGACGTTCATTGCAAACGTTATGGTCCCGATAGTTTCTGAGGACAACGAAGCAACTTGTAGTGTGACGCAAGAGGCGGAAGGGGTAGATTTAGTAGAGAGCACAGAGGCATTCGCAACTGGTAAAAAACAAACTGAGGAGACTAAGAGAGAGAGAGGGTAGTGGTGTCCTGAGATGATGAAAACCAGGTGGAGACAAGAGAGACAGAGGCAGTATGGCGGGGAAAAGGTGGATTTCAAGAACTTTCACTCACATAGAAGGAGGCAATAGGCAAGACACAAAGGTAGGAACAATAGGTTAACAGGGGTTTCTGGTAACTGTGAGAGTTTCAATTCTTGAAGTTTTTTGAGGAAGAGTGGAAGGCCCAGCTGAAAAGAGCTGTCTAGGAGGTGAAACAATGGAAATGGAATAGGATGAAGTAGTCTGAATGGGAGTAGACGAGACGTAGGAAAGTCATAAGGAAGATTGGCTCTTATATATTGGACTTGGATGAAGTGCAGAAGATGAAGGCATTGTTACTAATAGGTGGGATTCCCCAGTAGTAGGCCATACCCAAGAGTTGAGGCAGGAGTTAGATGCATCTCATGTGATTCCTCTTTATTAGCGCCTGTGCTTCAGATTCTTCAAGACAACAATGCTCATCACCTGCTCTGAGGGTCTCCTTACCTTGACTTCTTTGTCTTCTGTATATAATTCTACGGTTTACAGATTATATCCATCTATAGTTTTGACAGAGCCACTCGATGGCAATACGTCTACAAAATAAAAATACGCAGATGTTGCACATGTGTCTAATTCATCACCTTCTCGGTACTGTATACTGTTGAAATACAGTTTGTCAAACAGCAACATCATAGAATCTTATATATATAAAATTTCATTAGTAGGTAGGAAATTTCTTTCTTTTCCACAATTTTTACACTGGGAGGAATTGTTATTATGGGCTGTCCACTACTCTGGCACTAACTAATTTGTTAAGCTCGTTGGTGCGACTTTGCCTCCTCCAGTCCGAACAACCTCCTCCCCCCTCTCTCTCTCTCTCTCTCTCTCTCTCTCTCTCTCTCTCTCTCTCTCTCTCTCTTCTCTCTCTCTCTCTCTCTCTCTCTCTCTCTCTCTCTCTCTCTCTCTCATGTACTGCAGCTTCAGTAAAACGAGGTTTCCGTCGTAGCTCTTGATTATTCATATTTCGTATAGTATGTTCACAATGGCGAACCAAGACATACTGGTAACTATGTTCCCAGATTTTTCTTATATAATTTCTAAGATTTGACACCGTTTTGCTTTGTGTCATGAGACACTCATTATGCTTCAGGTCTAGTCTAACTGTCTGTGCAAACTGTGATATTCGGCTTATGGAAGTTGTTGAACTCAGATTCAATGATGTGGGATTTATATGACCTTCTGTAAAACAAACTGTTGTACTTCTTAGGTCGTGTTTGTACTTGTCGTGGCCCACTGTTATGAGTTTCCTACAACTGTTGTGTAATGCGAACTGCTGTCTGGCGATCCGGTTGATCCTCTGTTTAAGCAAGATTTACTTAATCGGTTTTTTTTTATCGTTAGGGACATGTCTATTTTGTCAGTCATCCATCGTGTTTACTCGTATTATACTCACACAATAATTCATCTCTGCTAGTATACTTTTCTGGAGAAACATATCTGATGATAAAGTTATGGGGATGATATATGGACAGACACGTTGAGTTAAATTCAATGATGAATGAAGATTACTACAGTTGTATTTAAGGCACTACTTCCCACATCAGTCTTCAATGAAAATGTTTTAACCTAGACATTTTTATATACAGTAAAGTTAATTAAAGGTCTGTTTTCCTTGTTTTGTAATATTCTTATATAACGTTTAAATGTAACCAAGAGGTAGCAAGTCAAAGCATACCACGGGCGGGGATAGAACCCGCGATCAGAGTAATGCTTTATTAATGAGCCTAAGGATGTTTTCTTACACAAATCTGCTACAAGCCAGACTCAGTCTAGCAGCCAGGGATCGAACGTGGGCTGACTTCCTTGTATACTCTGGTAAAATAATGAAATTAATACTATCATTGTAACAGCAACAGACGTGAATCATAGTCGGTGACCAAGCAAATCCCGCCTATGGTGGTAAGAGTACTTTTCCCACACTGCAGCACCTAGATACAAGAATAGCAAATGCCAGTGCATTAAATTTTGCAACATGCGTTTGTATTTGATGAAATTTTCTACTGATTGCCTCACTATTAACTAGTTACTGAGGTTGAATAACAGATACCTGGTTTCGTAGTCTTGAGGACGAATTTTTTTTATCCAGTATATTACTTAGGCAATTATAAGTATTTATATGATGCATCCTCTCTCCTATATCTGTGCCTCTCCATTTCGACTCTCACTTTTGCCTCTCTACTCGGTCTCTCTCTTCTGCTTCGCTTCTCTCCCTCTCCCCTTTCTACTCTGCCTCTTTATTTTTTCTCTTTACCTCTCCCGCAGCCTCTTTCCTAAGACTTTCTACTATTCTTTTTTTTCGTCTCTTTTGTCCACCTGAAGAGAACACTTACCTACCACCTTGAGTATGAAGAAGAGAGAGGTGGGCGGGTGAGTGGTCAGCTGGCACTCATACATGCCACCGTCAGACTGCCTCACGTCTCTTACACTCAGCTCCCACAGCTGTCAGGAGGAGACGAATGTTGTGAGTTGTAGACAAGTACATGACAGTTTATGAAGACACATGGGAGTTCATGGATATAAGGAGGAACAGATGGATGTAAATGTGACTATATTGCTTTACATGTTTATACTTTACAGTAAATAACAGTTTAAGGATATATTAGTATACTCTAGCAAATGAGTGTTCATAGCAGAGCATGGAAGTATATGAAATTGTAAGTATACCTGGAGAGGAGGGGGTATACCTGGAGAGGAGGGGGTATACCTGGAGAGGAGGGGGTATACCTGGAGAGGAGGTATACCTGGAGAGGAGGTATACCTGGAGAGGAGGGGTATACCTGGAGAGGAGGGGTATACCTGGAGAGGAGGGGTATACCTGGAGAGGAGGGGTATACCTGGAGAGGATGGGGTATACCTGGAGAGGAGGGGTATACCTGGAGAGGAGGGGTATACCTGGAGAGTAGGGGGTATACCTGGAGAGGAGGGGTATACCTGGAGGAGGGTATACCTGGAGAGGAGGGGTATACCTGGAGAGGAGGGGGTATACCTGGAGAGGAGGGGTATACCTGGAGAGGAGGGGGTATACCTGGAGAGGAGGGGGTATACCTGGAGAGGGGGTATACCTGGAGAGGAGGGGGTATACGTGGAGAGGAGGGAGTATACCTGGAGAGGAGGGGGTATACCTGGAGAGGAGGGGGTATACCTGGAGAGGGTTTCGAGGGTCAACGCCCCCGCGGCCCGGTCTGTGACCAGGTCTCATGGTGGATCAGGGCCTGATCAACCAGGCTGTAACTGTTGGCCTCACGCAACCCGACGTACGAATCACATCCCGGATGGTCAGGTAATGACTTTGGGTTCCTGTCCAGCTCCTTCTTGAAGACAGCCAGGGGTCTATTGATAATCCGCCATATGTATGTTGGAAGGCAGTTGAACAGTCTTGGGCCCCTGACACTTATTTTATTGTCTCTTGTCGTACTAGTGGCACCCCTGCTTTTCACTGGGGGGATGTTGCATCGTCTGCCGAGTCTTCTGCTTTCATAGGGAGTGATTTTCGTGTGCAAGTTTGGTACTAATCCTCTCTCGCCTGCGTTCTAGGGAGTACAGGTTGAGGAAATTTAAGCGTTCCCAAAAATTGAGGTGTTTTATCACAGTATTAGACACATGTGCAGCAACTGGGCATCTTCATTATATAGACACTACTCCAACCAGTGTCTTTATCAGTATAATAGAGGGACAAAAACAGAAGAAGTAATCCATTCCTCAGCTTCAGAGTAAGGTACTCAGAGCCGCAGTCTCCATGAATCTGAAGCACAGGAAGAGGAAGTTGCCTTATATACTGGAGTCAGATGAAGGTGTTGTCACTGGCAGACTGGTTTCCCAGTGGAGGTAGGTCATGCCCAGTGGGCCAGAGGTAGTAGTAGCAGTGATGTTCTCTGTGCCAAGATTTAATGTTGTTTCTGTGTCTAACATGTGTCATAACATCAATGGTATATCATACCAACAAGCTAAAACATTAGACACAAGTGCAAGAACCTCGTCTTCAACCTCTCGACTAGTCTCTTTTTTTTTTTTTTTGGTATTGATAAAACCATTAGTTGGCAAAACCTTTACATAACAAAGATTCCCAGTTGATGCACATGTGTTAATACTTGAACTTTTCGGTATTATATACCATTGATGTTGTGATACATGAAAGTATGAGACAGCGTGAGAGAACACTGGAATACATGAGGGTAAGTGGAAGTACATGTAAGTTGGATTAAATGAAAGAACTAGTGTTCATGAGAATACTTAGGAAAAGCAGATAGTTGTAATCCGGAACTGTTCATGTAGGGTTCCAGGGGTCCCCAAACACCTCACCTTGTCGACACCTTCAGGAAATTTAGGGTTGTTCATCGACTCCCAAACATGTATTTTATGAAAATAATTTAATAAATAGTATTTTACTAATAGTACTACGAATAATAATAATAATAATAATAATAATAATAATAATAATAATAATAATAATAATAATAATAATAATAATAATAATAATAATAATAGTACCAGCAGCAGTCATTATTTATGTTACAATGCTGAATTTAAAGTAAACGCATAGCACTTCTTTAGCACCACTGCTACCACTGTGGGTGTGGAGAACGTACTGGCTCCCCAACAGTGTTTGAGGTGAGGGAGTACGGGAAGTGAACAGGAATACTACATGTACGTAAATCCTTCCCGGGACAGGAGAGATGAGAGAGACAAGAGGGTGAGTGTAAGGTCACGGATAAGGAATGCAAAACACGTCCCCAGATAAGCTCCTCTCTCCTATGTGAGGGTTATTTGTGTATTGGTCCAGTCACGGTATTGTACCTTACGGTATTGTGCCTTACGGATAGATATTGACCACTCTGGGGAACCATGTTGAAGATAATATCTACTGAGAAAAGCTAGCAACATTATAGACTCAACGGCTTCTATGGAAAGGCGTGATCGGGTTTCCAGGGGACCTGCGTGCAGCCTACAGAGAGCTAACAGTATTATATTCTGAAGCGTCATGGTGTAAGAGGCGAGCACTTGACGCATTTTGTGCATTTTTCCGGTCAGTTTCACATAAATATAATGTATTGTGTACCCAGACGATGTTAACCCATAAATAAAATATTAAATATTTATGTTCAGTATCTAAGAGTGCACAACAAAAAATGGGTTTGTTATGGATTATTAATAGTTTTCAAAATTAATGAGACTTGCAACATACACTACAGTAACACAAGTCTTGTTAGGTAAATGAACGCAAGTGCAACTAATGTCACATTTTGCTGTGGCAACGTTTCACTCTTTAGAAGCTTGGTCAAGCCATAACGACTTGACAAAGGTCCTGGAGAGCGAAACGTTGCCACAGTAAAATGTCTCATTAGTTACACTTGTGTCCTTTTAACTAACATGTTGTCGGTAATTCTACCAACATTATTACAACACAAATCTTTCTGTTGCTGAGTAATTTCCTTGTGTAACTAAATAGAAATGCTCCATCCATATGAAATGCTCCTTAATCTTTATTTCTTACTTGGTATGGATTAAAGGGAGTCGCGACATCCACAATCTCACACTGTTAGATTAGGGTATGCAGACCAGATGTGATGAACAATATTAGGTCCATAATAATAATAAAACTTTGGGAATACATCTAAGGTAGATTATGTGACCATTCTTAGCTTGAGAATGCTTAATATAAATTTGAATTTATAATTGAACCAATTTCAGAAAAAAAAATAGAGAAACATGTTTTTCTGGGCTTTATTTCTTAAAAAATAATGCCTAAAGTAAAGCTCATTATCTATTCATCATGTAATATGCAATAAAGTAATCCAGAAAATTAAGCGCATCGATCAGCATAAATGCTTTGCATAGTTTTCATTAACTGATTAGAAATATTTTGAGTACTTCTTTTTACGCCTGTGGTTACAAATGGTTTGTCTCAGTACAAACCAAAATAATAATATGGGAATCTTTATTAAGGAAACGTTTCGCTACAAAGTGGCTTCATCAGTCCAATACAAAGCAGAGAGAGGGTAAGTAGAGGAGTTTGAGGTAATCAGTCTCTGAGCCTGAAATCGATTCTAGGCTAAGGCATTGGACTGATGAAGCCACTGTGTCGAAACATTTACTTAATAAAGATTCCCATTTGTTGTATAAGTGACTCAATCTTCAACTTGTCGGTTTTGAAAACCATTTATCACACAAAATAATCCCAACTTATGATTAGGATCGAATACCCCTGATTGAGCCACACTTTTGTGGTAATATCTTGGTTGTACTTCTCACGAAACTCATTGCTCACACAACCAAGATTGGCTGCTCCACTAGAAGGTCACAGTGACTTTAACTTTCCTCTTCCAGCTAAGGATTTTTCCCACATTATCAAGCTGTGCATCAGTTTTATCTTCTCGTTTAAAAATGGGCTCACTCCAGTGTGCGATCATTGGCTGACCTGTACATGGAGCATCTAAATGAAGAGAGACTAGGGAATAAAATGGCACAATACGGTGAGGAGAACAATACACAAATAAATCTGCACAGTGCCAATTGTGTCACGTGACTGCGTTACGTAGACACTATCCATTTTTTCATACATTTGCCAATTCTTCAAATCGATGATCTTTTATTTGGTTCAGTATAAAAATATCTTCTTCCAATCTATGAAAATCCAGTCTGTCCACTATTCTGTATTAGGCTTTGTCATATCAACTTCAATCAAACTCTGGTAAGATCAGGAGACAATATTTACAGATTCCAAATCAAATCTGATTTTCCTTTTTTTAATACATTCCCCACCAGGTGCGCCACCATTATCCTCATTTTCTTCTGCATGTCTTACGAGAGTTGACACGCCCGTAATAATGTTCGTAATAACGGCCTGTGTTTTAATGCTGTCAGTCTATTTATGGTTGCAGATGACTTTCTAACAGGACGTTTCCTTTTTCCTAGTAGTTTGGTATTCCAAGAGGAGTGTTACGGACGAATGGATTATACGACACAGGAAGTAGTGGAAGCTGAGCGTCTGGATAACGGTGCTTGGCATAGAACGTCAGGAAATCATATTTAGAATAAAATGTGGCTTATCCACTGCTTTGTGAATAGGTAGACAAAGACGAATGATGTATTACAGCAGTAGTTCATAAAGTTTTTCAGGCTGTCGCTCCTTTGACTCCCAGGCAACATCACTAGCGCCGACCATAAGAACATAAGAAAAAAGTAACACTGCAGCAGGCCTACTGACCCATGCGAGGCAGGTACATCACTCACCGGCTTAGACCTGACCACCTGGAGCTAACCTTCTCCAGGTAAACTCCAGGTAGTCAGGTCACTTCCACTTAAGGAATTAGTACGGAATCTGACCTAGTAACACAAGCTAGTCAGGTCCAACTCACACCCACTCATGTATTTATCTAACCTATTTTTTTTAAAACTACACAACGTCCCAGCCCCTATGACGGTACTCGGGAGTTTGTTCCACTCATCCACAACTCTATTACCAAACCAGTGCTTTCCTATATCCTTCCTGAATCTGAACTTTCCCAACTTGAAACCATTGCTGCGAGTCCTGTCTTGGCTGGATATTTTTAGCACGCTATTTACATCCCCTTTATTTATTCCTGTTTTCCATTTATACACCTCAATCATATCCCCTCTAATTCTACGCCTTTCTAGAGAGTGCAGATTCAAGGCCCTCAGTCTATCCTCATAGGGAAGATTTCTGATACATGGGATCAACTTTGTCATCCTCCTCTGTACGTTTTTCAGAGCATTTGTATCCATTCTGTAATACGGTGACCAGAACTGTGCAGCATAATCTAAATGAGGCCTAACCAAAGATATATAGAGTTGAAGAACAACCTGAGGACCACACACATAAGAACACAACTCTTTCTTGGTATTAGGTTTACTGCAAATTTAAAACAACTAATCTAAAACTATAAACAAGCTTATTTATATCATACATAACATTTACCATAGTAAACCAAATTATTTAAGAATATGGGATAAACCTTGGTAATAAATACCCACAAGTTGGTTTAGAAAAAAACGTAAGCAAACACTAGGATATATTGATTAGAAAACTTTTCGGTCCTGGGACCTTGACCACTTCTAACATACAGAGGTTGAAAGACAGTATATATAGGCGGAGAGTGAGGTGTGAGTGACGCATGGTGACCTGAAGAATGCCATGTTGGGATGAGGACGGGTAGATGCTGAGATCACGTGACTCCTGTGTTGCTGGGTTGGTGGTGCTTTGCCTGCTTAAGTATCATGTATGTTAATGTTTTAGAAATTTTGCGGTTTCCAGTGTTACGTTTTATTGTGTCGGTGACGGTGATTAGTGAGGCTTCTAGACACCGTCGGCGTCTAAGGTCTTGTTCCGTGAGAACGAGTTGTGCCTCATCCCAGTTCATCAAATGACCTGTGGAGTCTCTGTGGAGGACACAGGCGTACCTTAAGTCGTCTCTGTTACTGGCATTTCGTTGCTCGTTCAGGTGGACCGCAAGATCTCTGCCTGTTTCGCCTACATATTTCTTGGGACAGACTCCACAGGGGATGGTGTAGACGCCTGCTGTGGAAGTTAGAGGTGTGGGGCTGCGTTTCGTAGTGAGGTCTCTGATAGATGATGTGTTTATGGTGGAAAGATTTATTTTATTCTTAGCAAGTGCCCGGCGTGTATTGTGGCAACATCACCACATGGGAGCACTATGAACTGCTTAGAGGACTGTTCCATGGGCGGTTTGTTGAGGACAGCTTGTGCCTTGAGTCTGCAATCTCGGATGAACAAAGATATAAATTGAAGACGTGTAAAGGCTTGTATTATGAAAATACATTCTTCTTCAAGAAAACAAGAGCCCAGATTCGAAGAAGTCTCAAGAAGCCAATGAGGACTCGTCTTTTAGTGCGGGTGTCTTGGTGTGAACAGAAGTGTATAAGATCGTCCTTGTCGGTAGGTTTTCTATACACTTTGAAGAGAAGTTTGTCACTGTCGGGAGATCTGCACAGGACGTCGAGGAAAGGATGTTTACCATCTTTTTCAAGTTCAAGTGCAAAGCATCAATAAAGTTTACACTTGAATTTTTGCTCACCATGAGGCGGGCTAAAACAACATGGGTTCGATCTCCCGGCTAGTCGCAGTGTTGTTATTGATTAAATACCACACGTTCGTAGTTACAATACTATATATACTGCTTGTGGAGGCTAGTACACCAAACGGGGAGTAGAATGAAATTTTCTCTTAGGAACCCACACCATTGTATGTCCTTGGATCACGGTAGAACACCAAGCTCTGCTGGGTGCGTGATCTTATTAGGATTGTATGGTTCAGTGGGTTAGAGCGTCGTGAATTTTCGCCCACAATGAGGTGGGCTAAAACAACACGGGTTCGATCCCTTGGCAAGTCTCAGTGTTCTTATTGATATATATATATATATATATATGTAATATATATATATATATATATATATATATATATATATATATATATATATATATATATATTTAAATAATTAAGTAGTAGGTTGGTAGACAGCAACCACCCTGGGAGTTACTATCATCCTACCAAATGAGTGGGAAACATAAGCCTGAAATTGTTTTGCATGATAGTGGGATTGCTTGTGTCTTTTTATGTCTCATAAACATGCAAGGTTGCATGTATGTCTTGCTACTTCTACTTACACTTAGGTCACACTACACATGCATGTACAAGCATATATATATATATATATACTAATCCCTCTGGGTTTTCTTCTATTTTCTTCCTACTTCTTGTTGTTGTTTATTTCTTCTTATGTCCATGGGGAAGTGGAAAATAATTTCTTCCTCCGTAAGCTATGCGTGTCGTAGGAGGCGACTAAATGCCGGGAGCAATGGGCTAGTAACCCCTTCTCCTGTATAAATTACTAAAAAGAAGGAAAAGAAGAACTTTATAAAATTGGGATGTTTGAATGTGCGTGGATGTAGTGCAGATGATAAGAAAAAAGTGATTGCAAAGGTTATGAATGGAAATAATGAATAAATGAAAAGAAGTGAAACAAAGCTGAAGGGGGTAGGTAAGTTTCAGTGGGGAGAACTATATGGGATTAATTCAGGGGTATCTGAGAGAGTTAGATCTAAGGAAGAGGTAGCAATAATGTTGAAGGATCAGATATGGAGAAAGAAGAGGGAATATAAATGTATAAATTCAAGGATAATGTGGATTAAAATAAGGGTCAGATATGAAAACTGGGTTATAATAAGTGTGTATGTACCTGGAGAAGAGAGGAGTGTAGAGGAGAAAGAGAGAGGATTTGAGGAATGTTAAGCGAGTGTGTAGGAGCGTTTGAGCCAAGTGAGAGAGTAATTGTGGTAGGAGAAGCGTTTAGAGAGGGTGTGCCAGGTAGCATTTGATTGAACTTTGTATAGAAATAGGTTTGGTTATAGGTAACACATTTTTTAAGAAAAATTGGATAAATAAGTATACAAGATATGACATAGAGAATTATGACAATAGTTTGTTGGACTACGTATTGGTAGATAAAAGACTGATGGGTAGACTTCAGGATGTACATGTTTATAGAGGGGCCATAAATATATCAGATCACTTTTCAGGTGTAGTGAGAGTAAAAGTTAGATGGGATATAAGGAAAATGGAAGCAGCAAGTAAGAGAGAGGTGAAGGTATAAACAACTGTTAGAGGACAGATGGGCTAGTGTGAGTATAGGCAATGGGGTAGAAGATGTATGGGGTAAGTTTAAGAATATAATGTTAGAGTGTTCAGCAGAAGTTTGTGGTTACATGAAAGTGGGTGCAGGAGGGAAGAAGAGCGATTTGTGGACTGATGATGTAAAGAGAAAAAGTAAGAGAGAAAAGTTAGCATATGAGAGGTTTTTACAAAGTAGAAGTGATGCAAAGAGGGGAGAGTATATGGAGAGAAAAAGAGAGGTTAAGAGAGTGATGAAGCAATGTAAAAAGAGAACAAATAAAAGAGTGGGTGAGATGTTCTCAACAAATTTTGTTGAAAAAAAAAAGTTTTGGAGTGAGATTAATGAGTTGAGAAAGCCTAGGCAACGAATGGATATGCTAGTTAAAAATAAGAGAGGAGAGTTATTAAACGGAGAGTTAGAGGTATCGGGAAGATGGAGGGAATATTTTGAGGAATTGCTAAATGTTGATGAAGATAAGGAAGCTGTGATTTCGTGTATAGGGCAAGGAGGAATAACATCTTATAGGAGTGAGGAAGAACCAGTTGTGAGTGTGGGGAAAGTGCGTGGGGCAGTGGGTAAAACGAAAGGGGGTAAAGCAGCTGGGATTGTTGGGATAAAGATAGAAATGTTAAAAACAGGTGGGGATATAGCTTTGGAGTGGTTAGTGTTTTTATTTAAAAATTGTATGGAAGAGGGTTAGGTACCTAGGGATTGGCAGAGAGCGTGCATAGTTCCTTTGTATAAAGGCAAAGGGGACAAAAGATAGTGTAAAAATTATAGGGAAATAAGTCTGTTGAGTATACCTGGTAAAGCATTGAAAGAATTAAGAGTAAGAACAGGATAGCAGATGAACAAGGAGGCTTTAGGAAGGGTAGGGGGTGTGTAGACCAAGTGTTTACAGTGAAACATATAGTTGAACAGTATTTAGATAAGGGTAAAGAGGTTTTTGTGGCATTTATGGATTTGGAAAAGGCGTATTATAGGGGGGTAATGTGGCAGATGTTGCAAATGTATGGAATAGGAGGTAGGTTATTGAAAGCAGTGAAGAGTCTTTACGAGGATAGTGAGGCTCAGGTTAGAGTATGTAGGCGAGAGGGCTATTATTTTCAATTAAATGTAGGCCTTAGTCAGGGATGTGTGATGTCACCATGGTTGTTCAATATAGTTATAGATGGAGTTGTAAGAGAAGTGAATGCTCGGGTGTTGTCAAGAGGTGTGGGGTTAAAAGATAAAGAATCTAACACAAAGTGGGAGTTGTCACAGTTGCTCTTTGCTGATGACACTGTGCTTTTGGGAGATTCTGAAGAGAAGTTGCAGAGTTTGATTGATGAGTTTGTTAGGGTATGTAAAAGAAGGAAATTAAAAGTGAATATAGGAAAGAGTAAGGTGATGAGGATAACAAAAAAAATAGGTAACGGAAGACTGAATATCAGATTGGAGGGAGAGAGCATGGAGGAGGTGAATATGTTCAGATATTTGGGAATGGATGTGTCAGCAAATGGGTCTATGAAAGATGAGATGAATCATAGAACTGGCGAGGGGGGAAAGGTGAGTGGTGCACTGAGGAGTTTGTGGAGACAAAGAACTTTATCCATGAAAATAAAGAGGGGAATGTATGAGAGTATAGTTATACCAACACTCTTATATGGTAAATGTTGCAACAAGGAGAAGGCTGAAGGCAGTGGAGATGTCATGTCTGAGGGCAATGTGTGGTGTGAAAATAATGCAGAGAATCCGGAGTTTTGGAGATTAGGAGTAGGTGTAGGATTACCAAAACTATTATCCAGAGAGCTGAGAAGGGGTTATTGAAATGGTTTGGACATGTAAAGAGGATGGAACGAAATAGAATGACTTCGAGAGTGTATAGATCTGTAGTGGAGGGAAGGCGGGGTAGGGGTCGGCCTAAGAAAGGTTGGAGGGAGGGGTAAAGGAGATTTTGTGTGCGAGGGACTTGGACTTCCAGCAAGCGTGCATGAGCGTGTTAGATAGGAGGGAATGAAGACAAATGGTTTTTAGGACTTGACGTGCTGTTGGAGTGTGAGCAAGATAACATTTATGAAGGGACTCAGGGAAACCGGTGGCCGGACTTGATTCCTAGAGATGGAAAGTACAGTGCCGGCACTCTGAAGGCGGGATGTTAATGTTGCAGTTTTGTAACAGTAGTGTGGGGGTGCCTCTGACAATACAGTGATGGAGTGAGTGATGATGAAAGTTTTTCTTTTTCGGGCCACCCTGCCTTGGTGGGAAATGGCCGATGTGTTAATAATATGTATATATCATGTATATATCATTCGCCATGTATATATCATTCGCCATGCCATGAGACTTCAATACATTTTGTTATAAAGGATCCGTAATTTTGATTTCTTATGTTTATGACAATATGTTAGGAAATTTTCCTAACGAAATAATAACCTATATTAAATATAATTAACCAGAAATTGTTAGCATCTAGGAAGATATATTATGGAACTGAAAGGAAAACTGTCATTTCGTACATTGGCCAAGGAGGAATAACATCTTTTAGGATTGAGGAAGAACCAGATGTGAGCGTGGGGTAGGTGCGTGAAACAGCGAAAGGGGGTAAAGTAACTGGGAATGATGGGATCGAGACAGAACTGTTAAAAAGCAGCCAGTTAGCTAGCCAACTGGCCAGTTATTCAGCAACCAAGCCAGCCAGCCAGGCAGGCAGTTAGTCAGCCAGCCAGCCTTCCAGTTAACCAGCCGGTAAGCCGTCCAGTTTGTCATCCAGCCAGTCAGTCAGTTAGAGTTAATTAGGAGGCCTGCCACTCAACCATTAAGCCAGCCTCTGGCCAGCCATTTAGCCAACCAGCCAGCCAGCCAGTTAGTCAGTCATTGTCATTCAGTCAGTCCTCAAGCCAACAGGTTGGCCAGCCAGTCAGCCAGACACATTGTGAACCAGTAAGCCACCAATCAGACAGAATGCGAACCAGCTAGCCAGTCAATCAATCAGCTAGTGAGTTAGTTAGCCAGCAAGAAGTTAGTCAGCCATCCAGCAAGTTACTAAAACAGTTAACCAGTTAGTTAGCCAGCCAGTTAGTCAACCAACTAGCCGGCCGCTTAGCCATCAGTCGGTTAGTTAATTAGTTAGGCCGCCACCCAGGCAGCTAACCTGCCAGGCTTTCAGCTAAACAGCCAGCCGGCAGCCAGTTAGCCAACCAGCCAGATAGCCAATCAGGATGCCAGTTAGCCAGTCAGTCAACCAGCCAATCAGATAGCCAAACAGCCAGTGTGCCAGCCAAACATCCAATTAGATAGATAGTGAGTCAGTCATCCAGTTATCCAGCCACTCAGCCAGTTACATTGCCAACCAGCCAGCCAGTGAGTCAGTCAGCCAGCCAGTTTGTCAGAGATAACGTTAGTTAGCCAAACAGCCAGTTATTCAACCTGCCATCTAGTAAGCCTGCCAGCCAGCCATTTAGCTAGTCAACCAGTTAACCAACAAGTCAGCTAGCCAGCCAGTCAATTTGTCAGACAGTCCGTCACTCAGTAAATCATTTAATTAGTTAGCCCGCTAGCTAGCCAGTCACTTAGATCCACCTTCCAGCCAGTAAGTAAGCCAGCCAGCCAATCAGCTAGTCAGCCAGCCAGCAAGCCAGCTACTTTGCCAGTTAGTCCGCCAGGCACACAGCCAGTGGCCAGCTAGCCAGTCGTCCAGCCAGTTAGCCAGTTACTTTGGCAGCTATCCAGCCAGTTAGAGAGCCAGCAAGCCTGCCAGCCACCCAGTCTGCCAACACTCCAGCCAGTTATTCAGCCAAGCAGCCAGCCAGTTAGCAAGCCACCCAGCCAGTCAGCCAGTTAACCAGCCAGTCAGTCAACCAGATTTTCAGCCAGCCTGCAAGTTAGTCAGACAGTTAGCCAGCCAGTCAGCCAGCCCGACTGCCAGGCACCCAGCTAGTTAGTCAGTCAGCCAGTTTGCCAGCCAGTTAGACAGAAATCAAGCCAGCCAGCAGCCAGCCAGTTAGCCAGCCAGCCTGTCATTTAATCACCCAGCCTTCCTGCCATCTAGCTAGCCAGCCACTCTTATTTAGCACAAGTCTCCCAGGATTGGTACACTTATATTGTGTCCCTGTCAACTTGTACAGTACACGTAAGGTTTGCCTGCCTTCCCCTCCCCCCTCACGTCCAACCACCACCCACCCCAAACAACCCACAACTGACCTGTCACCACCCACAACCCACTCCTCACCACCCCCTCCTACTACCAACACACCTTCCACCATCACTCCATTTAAGATAGGCAAGCAGACAGACTTTCGATATTTCCATTAATAAATGGAGGGAACGGGAGAGGAAGAGGGAGGAGAGAGAGGAAGAAAAGGGAGGAGAAAGGAGAGAGAGAGAGAGAGAGAGAGAGAGAGAGAGAGAGAGAGAGAGAGAGAGAGAGAGAGAGAGAGAGAGAGAGAGAGGAGAGAGAGAGAGAGAGACGAGAGACGGACAGACAGACAGACAGACAGACAGACAGACAGACAGACAGACTGACAGACTGACAGACAGACAGACAGAGAGGGAGGGAGAGAGAGAGAAAGAGGAGTGGGAGCGAAATCTTTAACCTAATGTTATAAAACCCTGTGTAAACAATAAGAGAGAATATCAAAGTTAAACAATACAAGTATCACACTACCAACTACCATTATCAGTTTATTATCTTTGTTGGAGGAAATGCTGAGAAATAACATAAGTTCTCCTGCATACTCGTTCTCAGGCACTTCACTCTACAATAGGAAACTAATATTACAGACAGAAATCGATACCTCCTCTATTGATTATCGCCTCTACTGCAACGCTAATTGTGTTGACACATGTATTAATTAATAAGTAAGGTAGTGTCTACTACGTCGTTGAGTTACCACATGCTGCCAGCCGCATTAGAATTATTCCTGAATGCCCTTCACGTCATAATATGACTGAAGTCCGCATCAGGAAACACTTGATGAATTATACCTAGCTAATCTAACGTAACTTAACGCAGTTATTGCGGATAATCAATATAGAGTCATACCTACTCAGTCTTCTTAAATATACATTCTTGAATAGAAATGGCTTCACATGAGAGTCCTAGCATAATCTCGTGTTAATTTCCTGTTTAACCTGGAATGTGAGAATCAGTCTGCTGGAAGTAAGCTCTTCAAATATTTGCACTCTCTCTTTCTCTCTCTCTAAGGTGGAAGAAATAGAGTTTTAGCGCAAGCGAATCAAATTTTCTCTATGAAAGTGGGATGTTTAAGTAATTCTGTTATTTATCTGAACATTTTATTTTAAGAACATAAGAAAGGAGGAACACTGCAGCAGGCCTGTTGGCCCATACTAGGCACATCCTTCACAAATCTATCCCACTAACAGAATATTTGCTCACCCCATTTTCATCGCTACCCAAGAAATAAGCTTCGATAAATCGATTTACTCATGTGCAATTCCCACTCAAATCCAACCCCTCTCTCTCATGTATTTGTTCAACCTAAATTTGAAACTACCCAAGGTTTCAGCTTCAATAACCCTACTAGGCAGACTGTTCCACTCATCAACTACCCTATTTCCAAACCAAACTTTCCTATATCCTTTCTAAATCTAAACTTGTAAATTTGAATCCATTATTGCGGGTTCTCTCTTGGAGAGATATCCTCAAGACCTTATTTATATCCCCTTTGTTAATACCAATTTTCCACTTGTACACTTCGATCATGTCTCCCCTCATTCTTCGTCTTACAAGTGAATGTAATTTAAGGCCTGCTGCAGTGTTCCTCCTTTCTTATGTTCTTATGTCTTCAATCTTTCTTCATACGGAAGATTTCTAATGCTATGTATTAATTTCGTCATTCTACGCTGAATGTTCTCTAATGAATTTATATATATTATGTAATATGGAGACCAAAACTGAGCTGCGTAATCTAAGTGAGGCCTTACTAATGATGTATAAAGCTGTAATATAACCGCTGGAAAAATAAACACATAAGCAGTATAATGTGATCCTTTATTGACAACGTTTCGCCCACGCAGTGGGCTTTATCAAGTCACAAACAGTTCTACCTGGATAAAAGATACATGAGTATTTATAGGAATTTGGTCAAGTGGAGAATGCTGAGTAAGGTGGAGAATGCTGGTCAGGTGGAGAAAGCTGCATGTGACAATCTTCAGAGTAGGGTGAGTCTTAAACCTTGGGTAGCTTTAAAAAGAGATTGGACAAGTATATGGGTAGACCTTCTGCAGTGTTCCATTCTTAAGTTTCTATGTGGGATACCGATGAAGACGTTGTCAATAAAGGATCACATTATACTGCTTATGTGTTTAGTTTTCCATTGTGTCGGTATTTTATACCATTTATTTCCATAACCACTGGACTTCCAGAAGCATTTTTATTAACACATCGGCCATTTCCCACCAAGACAGGGTGACCCGTAAAAGAAGAAACACTTTCATCATTCACTAATCACTCTCTTGCCAGAGGCACCCCTACATTGCAGTTACAAAACTGCAACATCTCAACACCCCCCATGAACTTCAGAGCACAGGCACTGTACTCTCGGACTCGAATCCAGCTTACTGGTTTTCCCTGAATCCCTTCATAAATGTTACTTTACTCACACTCCAACAGCACGTCAAGTCATTAAAACCATTTGTCTCCACTCCCTCCTATCTAACGCACTCGCTCACACTTGTTAAAAGTAAAAGCCCCGCGCACGTTTGCTGGAAGCCAAGCCCTTTGCACACTAAACGTCCTTTACTCCCTCCCTTCTTGTACAGCCTTTCCTAGGCCGATCCCTACCCTGCTCTCCAAATCATTCTATTTCGTTCCAACCTTTCTAAATGTCCAAACAACCTCAACAACCCCTCCTCAGCCCTCTTGATAATACTTTTAGTAACCCCCACGTCCTCCTAATTTTCAAACTATGGATTCTCTATATTATATTTACACCGCACATTACTCTCAGACACATCTCCACTGCCTCCAGTCTTCTCCTTGTACAAGAAACTGTAATTCTTCAAAATTGTAATGTTTCAAATTTCATTGTATAAATAATCAATTGTACTTCATATTGTAAATTGTTTACAGTAATTTTTACCATCTAATCTGTTATAGCTTAATTAATCTTAAGTTAATTTTAAGTTTGCCCATAATGCTCTGCATACAAGGGGCTTTTGGTATGTACTTCCCACTACCATAATTCCTTGTACAACTATGTATCATGTCTAAATAAAAAATTATTATTATTATTATTATTATTATTATTATTATTATTATTATTATTATTATTATTGTTGTTATTATTATTATCCATCCTATTATTTTCCTAGCAGATGGTGGACCTGACTTAACTCAGTGAAGACTTGTCTTGTGTGCTCTCTGTGAATCTGAACAAGATGTCCTCTCTTGAGCTACTCTACCAGCAGCTGAAGGAAGAACTGAGGGTAGCTAAGCTTGAGATACAGCGACTGACTGAGGAAAACAAGAGGATTCGTAGTAATCCTCCTGTTGAGAATCCTCAAGCCAAGAAAGGAACCTGGACAGTGGCTGGAATGCATGGGACAAAGTTAAAGATCAAGAGGATGGATGGAGAGGTAGAATTAACGAAGAACCAGAAGCCTGTTGTGGAAACATCGAACCAATTCTCCGTGTTACCGATGAATGTGAGTCGACTACAGGGAACATCACGAACGACACCAAGGAAGGTAAGAACATTGTTCTTGTTGGTGATAGTCAAATTAGGTATATGGATAGGGCCTTCTGCTTGAAAGATAGAAGTAGGAGACAGAGGGTTTGCTTTCCTGGGGCTGGGATGGAGGATATTGTTAGCCGTCTGGACGACATCATGAGAGGTAATGGGAGCAATCCTATTATCTGTCTCAGTGCTGGAGGCAACGATGTTGGCAGACGTAGGAGTGAGGACCTGACTAGCAGGTATAGGTCAGCAATAGACATAATTAGGAAGAAGGGTGGGAACCCTGTCATATGTGGTATTTTGCCAAGGAGAGGAGTTGGAGATGAATGGCTGTCCAGGGCAATTGGTGTCAATTGCTGGCTGGACAAACACTGTAAGGATAATGCAGTACCATTCATTTGCAACTGGGACCACTTCTATGGCCGAAATGACATGTATGCCAGGGATGGGGTTCACTTATCCAGGGCAGGTGTGGATTTTCTTGCTAGCTCAGTTGAGGGTGTTGTTAGGACTTTAAACTAGGATTAGTTAGAGGTATGGGTTTAGAAATGGAAAATACTGAATGTCGAAATATAGATCTAGGCTTTGATATAAAAATCTTAACAATAACAAGGACAGTAATAGGTATAGTGGAAAAACAGAATGGAGCAGGAAGGGTAAAGAGAAAGGAGGGTCTTTAAAGTGTATTATACAAATAGTCGTAGTGCTAGGAATAAGATGGACGATTTGAGATTAGTTGCAAGTGCAGGTAACATTGATGTATTTGCCATAACTGAGACGTGGTTCAATACGAAAAATAGGGACATGCCTGCTGAATGTCATATACAGGGTTTTAAATTGTTCCAAGTAGACAGAAGTTTCGGGAAGGGGTGGAGTGGCACTGTATGTCCGAGATCGCTTGAACTGTTGCATAAAAGGGAATAAAGTCTGAAATAACACATACAGAGTCTGTCTGGATAGAATTTTCAGAGGGCATGAAAAATTGATTTTAGGTGTGATATACCGTCCCCCAAACTTAGATAGGGACCAAGGAGACTACTATGGGAGGAAATTGTTAAGGCCACAATGCACGATAACGTAGTTATTCTGGTGACTTCAACTTTAGTCAAATTGATTGGAATTTTTGACTGGGAATTTAGAATCTAACGACTTTTAGAAGTAGTTCAAGATTGTTTTTGAAGCAGTTTGTGACAGAACCTACAAGGGAAATAACTGCTTGACTTAGTTCTGGCAAACAAGGAAACCCTTGTTAATAATTTAGAAATTACAGAGGAACTCGGCGCAAGCGACCACAAATCAATTACTTTGGCATTGAATGGAAGTTTCATAGTAGGAATAACTCAGTAACGGTCCCAGATTTTCGCTTAGCAGATTACAATGGACTTAGAGAACACTTATCATCTGTGGACTGGGGTAATGAAGAGAGCTATCAATATGACAGTTTTCTGAACACTATACATGCTGCCCAAAGAAATTTATCCATATAAACTAAGAACATAAGAACATAAGAAAGGAGGAACACTGCAGCAGGCCTGTTGGCCCATACTAGGCAGGTCCTTCACATTCCATCCCACCAACAGAACACTTGTTCAACCCAACTTTCAATGCTACCCAAGAAATAAGATTTGATAATTTATTTACTCAGTGCAATTCCCACTCAAATCCAACCCCTCTCACTCATGAATTTATCCAACCTAAATTTAAAACTACCCAAGGTCTAGCTTCAATAACCCTACTAGGCAGACTGTTCCACTCATCAACTACCCTATTTCCAAACCAATACTTTCCTATATCCTTTCTAAATCTAAACTTATCTAACTTGAATCCATTATTGCGGGTTCTCTCTTGGAGATATCCTCAAGACCTTATTTATATCCCCTTTGTTAATACCCATTTTCCACTTGTATACCTCGATCATGTCTCCCTCATTCTACGTCTTACAAGTGAATGTAATTTAAGGGTCTTCAATCTTTCTTCGTAAGGAAGATTTCTAATGCTATGTATTAATTTAGTCATTCTACGCTGAATGTTTTCTAACAAATTTATGTCCATTCTGTAATATGGAGACCAGAACTGAGCTGCTAATCTAGGTGAGGCCTTACTAATGATGTATAAAGCTGTAATATAACCTCTGGACTTCTGTTGCTAACACTTCTTGATATAAATCCCAGTAATCTATTTGCCTTATTACGTACGCTTAGGCATTGCTGTCTTGGTTTAAGGTTGCTGCTTACCATCACCCCAAGTCCTTCTCGCAATCTGTATGGCTAAGTTCTACGTTATTTAACTTATAAGTGCTTGGGTTATGGACACTCCCGAGCTTTAGAACTTTGCATTTATCTACATTGAACTGCATCTGCCATTTTCTGACCAGGAATTGAGTTTGTCTAAATCCTCCTGTAGTTCACTGACATCTACGTCTGAATCGATTATCCTACCTATCTTCGTGTCATCAGCGAATTTGCTCATATCACTAGAAATTCCCTCGTCAAGGTCATTTATATATATTATAACAACAACGGGCCCAAAACCGATCCCTGTGGAACGCCACTTGTTACAGATCCCCACTCAGATTTAACCCCATTAATGCACCCTCTGCTTCCTATTGGTGAGCCATGACTCGATCCATGAAAACACTTTTCCCCAATGCCATGAGCAGCCACTTTCTTTAACAGTCTCTGATGTGGTACTCTATCAAAAGCCTTACTAAAATCCAAATAAACAATATCGAATTCTTTATCATGATCAACTGCCTCAAAAGCCTTACTGAAAAAAGTTAATAAATTAGTTAGGCAGGAACGGCCCCTGGTGAATCCATGTTGAGTATCATTAATCAAATTATGCCTATCGAGATGGCTTCTTATGTTATCAGCTATAATCGACTCTAATAATTTGCCTACAATTGATGTTAGACTTATTGGGCGGTAATTTGATGGTAACGACTTGTCCCCTGCTTTAAAAATAGGAATTACATTAGCCATCTTCCACGTATCAGACACTACACCTGTTTGAAGAGATAGGTTAAAAATGTTAGTTAAGGGTTCACAGAGTTCAATTTTGCATTCCTTAAGAACCCTTGAAAAAAGCTCATCAGGGCCTGGCGATTTATTTTAAAGAAATTAGATCGAATAGAAATGACCCAAAATGGATGAATAATAGGCTCAAATATCTTTTAGGGCAGAAGAAAGGAATTTATAGGCGTATCAAAAGAGGTGAGGGTCATCTTATGAATCAGTATATTGACATTAAGAGGATGTTAAAAGGGGATAAGAAAAGGTAAAAGGGACTACGAAAATAAAGTTGCTAGGGATTCGAAAATTAACCCAAAAAGTTTTCAGGTGTATAGAACAAAAGTTAGAGATAAGATAGGTC
Source organism: Cherax destructor (assembly GCA_009830355.1). Lineage (NCBI taxonomy): Eukaryota > Metazoa > Arthropoda > Malacostraca > Decapoda > Parastacidae > Cherax > Cherax destructor. The sequence goes on from WNWK01018056.1 coordinate 39,910, forward strand.
CTTAGAGATAAAATAGGTATCTTACTGACATGTGAATGAATGGTTCAGAGAACCGGTGAGTTTAAATTAGACACATATGCAACACTTGGGTATCTTTATTGAGGAAACGTTTGCCACAGTGGCTTCACAGTCACTACAAAGAGAATCTGAAACAGGAGGAGGTGAGGTTGTCAGCCCTCAATCTTGAATAGAATGAAATGTGACAAAGAGAATGAAATGTGCTCTATTTTTAATAATTTTTTCTCTCGGTTTCACAGGAAGACACTAATAATATCCCAAGAATTAGGTATTTTAGTGGGCTTGAAGAAGATAAATTATGTAGTATCACAGTCACTAGTGAAATGGTTATCAAACAGATAGACCGTTTGAAGCAACATAAATCGCCAGGTCCTGATGAGCTTTTTCAAGGGTTCTTAAGGAATGCAAATGGAACTCTGTGAACCCTTAACTAACATTTTAACCTATCTATTCAAACAGGTGCAGTGTCTGATACGTGGAAGATGGCTAATGTAATTCTATTTTTAAAGCAGGGGACAAGTCGTTACCATCAAATTACCGCCCAATAAGTCTAACATCAATTGTAGGCAACTAGAGTCGATTATAGCTGATAACATAAAGCCATCTCGATAGGATAATTTGATTAATGATACTCAACATGGATTCACCAGGGCCGTTCCTGCCTAACTAATTTATTAACTTTTTTCAGTAATGCTTTTGAGGCAGTTGATTATGATAAAGAATTCGATATTGTTTATTTGGATTTTAGTAAGGCTTTTGATAGAGTACCACATCAGAGACTGTTAAAGAAAGTGGCTGTTCATGGCATTGGGGAAAAGTGTTGTCATGGATCGAGTCATGGCTCACCAATAGGAAGCAGAGGGTGTGCATAAATGGGGTTAAATCTGAGTGGGGATCTGTTACAAGTGGCGTTCCACAGGGATCGGTTTTGGGCCCGTTGTTGTTTATAATATATATCAATGACCTTGACGAGGGAATTACTAGTGATATGAGCAAATTCGCTGA
>WNWK01018057.1:0-40922 GCA_009830355.1 Cherax destructor
ACACTGTACAAGATGAAGCAGTCTGTCTCTCTAACACAGATCTGTCACACTGTACAAGATGAAGCAGTCTGACTCTCTAACACATCTGTCACACTGTACAAGATGAAGCAGTCTGTCTCTCTAACACATCTGTCACACTGTACAAGATGAAGCAGTCTGTCTCTCTAACACAGATCTGTCACACTGTACAAGATGAAGCAGTCTGTCTCTCTAACACATCTGTCACACTGTACAAGATGAAGCAGTCTGTCTCTCTAACACAGATCTGTCACACTGTACAAGATGAAGTAGTCTGTCTCTCTAACACAGATCTGTCACACTGTACAAGATGAAGCAGTCTCTCTCTCTAACACATCTGTCACACTGTACAAGATGAAGCAGTCTCTCTCTCTAACACATCTGTCACACTGTACAAGATGAAGCAGTCTCTCTCTCTAACACATCTGTCACACTACAAGATGAAGCAGTCTGTCTCTCTAACACAGATTTGTCACACTGTACAAGATGAAGCAGTCTCTCTCTCTAACACAGATCTGTCACACTGTACAAGATGAAGCAGTCTGTCTCTCTAACACATCTGTCACACTGTACAAGATGAAGCAGTCTGACTCTCTAACACATCTGTCACACTGTACAAGATGAAGTAGTCTGTCTCTCTAACACATCTGTCACACTGTACAAGATGAAGCAGTCTGTCTCTCTAACACATCTGTCACACTGTACAAGATGAAGCAGTCTGTCTCTCTAACACATCTGTCACACTACAAGATGAAGCAGTCTGTCTCTCTAACACAGATCTGTCACACTGTACAAGATGAAGCAGTCTGTCTCTCTAACACAGATCTGTCACACTGTACAAGATGAAGTAGTCTGTCTCTCTAACACATCTGTCACACTGTACAAGATGAAGCAGTCTGTCTTTCTAACACATCTGTCACACTGTACAAGATGAAGCAGTCTGTCTTTCTAACACATCTGTCACACTGTACAAGATGAAGCCATTTTGGGGTAATTTTCGTCAACCCATGTTAAAAAAAAAAATTTGACGATAGATTTCTGTTGTAGTGGCCTTGTTTATTGAATACAGTAAGCAAAAATATTTGGTTGGCTTGTATTTTTTAATACAGTAGCCAAAATATACGAATGGCTTGTATTCTTCAATACATGAGCAGTTATTATTGTTGAATGTAGTAAGATTTAGATTAAGATTTAAGCGTTGGCTTTGTTCGTGATTACAGGACCAGAAGTACTACATCTTTCATTCCTGGTAACAACAGACCAGATGGGAGGACGTGCAAGGGATTGGTTGGCGCAAAGGATTAGTTGGCGCAAGGGATTGTTTGGAGAAAGGGATTAGTTGGGCCGATTGCCTGTCATCCTCTGCATTATAACCAAAGGAGTGTGAGGTGATTCCTTGAGCTTTCTGGGCGTATCTCCCAGGTTACACCCGCTGCTGCTCCTGCTGCTCCTGCTGCTCCTGCTGCTGCTGCTGGTGCTGCTGCCGATGCTGCTGGTGCTGCTGCTGCTGCTGGTGCTGCTGTTGCTGCTGCCGCTGCTGCTGCTCCTGCTGCTGCTGCTGGTGCTGCTGCCGCTGCTGCTGGTGCTGCTGCTGCTGCTGGTGCTGCTGTTGCTGCTGCCGCTGCTGCTGCTCCTGCTGCTCCTGCTGCTGCTGCTGGTGCTGCTGCCGATGCTGCCGCTGCTGCTGCAGATGTTGTTGCTGCTACTGCTGCTGTTGCTGCTGCTGCTGTTGTTGTTGCTGCTGCTGCTGCTGTTGCTGCCTCCGCTGCTGACGCTGCTGCCGCCGCTGCTGCTGCTGCTGTTGCTGCTGCTGCTGTTGCTGCTGCTGTCTGCCGTGTTATTGCTGTGCTGCCTGCTGCTTGTTTGCTGCCTCCACTGCCACTTTCTATGACTCTTGACACAGTGTTATAAATATAATAACTTTAATGTTATCATATTCCACAAAGTGAGACACAACTTGATAAAGATGTACACAGTGAGACACAACTTGATAAAGATGTACACAGTGAGACACAACTTGATAAAGATGTACACAGTGAGACACAACTTGATAAAGATGTACACAGTGAGACACAACTTGATAAAGATGTACACAGTGAGATACAACTTAATAAAGATCTACACAGTGAGACACAACTTGATAAAGATGTACACAGTGAGACACAACTTGATAAAGATGTACACAGTGAGACACAACTTGATAAAGATTACACAGTGAGACACAACTTGATAACGATTACACAGTGAGACACAACTTGATAAAGATGTACACAGTGAGACACAACTTGATAAAGATGTACACAGTGAGACACAACTTGATAAAGATCTACACAGTGAGACACAACTTGATAAAGATCTACACAGTGAGATACAACTTAATAAAGATCTACACAGTGAGACACAACTTGATAAAGATGTACACAGTGAGACACAACTTGATAAAGATCTACACAGTGAGACACAACTTGATAAAGATGTACACATTGAGACATCTTAATAAAGATGTACACAGTGAGACACAACTTGATAAAGATCTACACAGTGAGACACAACTTGATAAAGATCTACACAGTGAGACACAACTTGATAAAGATCTACACAGTGAGACACGAGGATAAAACTCCGCATAATGGACCAACACTTGATAAAGCTATGCAGAGTCAAACATGACTTTAATAAAGCTCCATTCAGAGTCAATGCCACAATAAAAGCTTCAATAACTTTCACTTTCCTCTCTATTATTGCCAAAACATCGTAAAAATAAAGCGTATATGCTTATCTTCACTCCTCAGGAAAATAATATTTCATAAATTTTCCTTCACGTTCAGAGATTTTCCTCACATGTATGCAAAAATAATTATGAAAATTCCATCATCATCATCAACGTTTCAAGCTTTTTCGATTTTTTTTCAACCCACGAGGGCTTGAACGAGGCCATTAAGCTAATTGGTCGATCATTACGAGGAAGACTTTTTTTTTTTAAATCAATGTGACGTGAATGACCTCTTCCCCCCAAGAAAATACAGTCTGGTACGCAATACTCTATAATTTCTTTTACTTTCATGTAATATTTTTGTTGGTGCAGTGGCCAGTGTATTGTGCACTTCGCATCTATTATGTGAACGGTCGATTCGGAGCATAAGGATAGACAGTCGATCTACGAACTAGGCTTTAACAGTGTATAAGGCCTAGATATTGTATTTCAGTCTCCCATGTGTAGTCTGGGGGAAAGACGGATGAAGCAGGTACTTGGAGATACATAATTAATCTCAGGGGAAAGACGGATGAAGCAGGTACTTGGAGATACATAATTATTCTCAGGGGAAAGACGGATGAAGCAGGTACTTGGAGATACATAATTATTCTCAGGGGGAAAGACGGATGAACCAGGTATATGCTGATACTGAATCTCTGAGGTCTCTAGACTGGTATAATCCAAAGGGGCGCCACTCTGTTATTCTTGAGGAATTTCAGAAATCCAAGTTGACTCCCGAGGTGGACTCAGTCGTACATGAAGACAAGAATATACGTATTGCTAATTTTTTATTAATTATGAGAAGGCACCTCTTTCACTTTCCTGCTGATAGGGATGCTGGTAGGTTGATAGACATGCTGGTATGATGATAAGAATGCTGGTAGGATGATAGGGATGCTGGTAGGTTGATAGACATGCTGGTATGATGATAAGAATGCTGGTAGGATGATAGGGATGCTGGTAGGATGATAGGGATGCTGGTAAGATGATAGGGACGCTGGTATAATGATTTCATATAACTCCGATATTCAGGGTGGCAGCCATCTTTAACATAGAATAATAATTACAGGCAGTGAGTCACATTCACCTTCCCAGAGTCATTCACATTAGGCAAGGAGAGGAAGGTGAACTAGACAACATTTACAGTTCCATAAAGCATATAGTATTTATCTTGGCTCAGATTCAGAGACTATTAACTAAATATTTAACCACATACCTACAGATGCCACTCACGTAGATAATGCAATATGATCAACAACAATCGTTAATCATTTGTAAACATCCTTTCTAGTGCCACAGTAGCACAGTGAGAAGAAAACAAAGGTCAAACTACTATCTATCTGCGGCCCGGTCTATGACCATGCCTCGAGGTCTGCATAAATAATTCATTACGATTGTAACCAGATATAAACATGTACATAGTTCATTACCGATGTAACTTGTTTAGTTTTCAGAACTTTGCGCGCGGATAGATAGTAGTTTGACCTTTATTTTCTTCTCACTGCTTACTGTGGCACTAGAAAGGATGTTTACAAATGATTAACGATTGTTGTTGATCATATTGCATTATCCACGTGAGTGGCATCTGTAGCTATGTGGTTAAATATTTAGTTAATGATCTCTGAAGCTGAGCCAAGATAAATATACGTTCTTGTAGCACAAACCCTTCCTCCTAACACTAACCTGTCTTCCTAACACGTAACTAGTAACTAAGATACTAATGAATTAAATCCTCCATAATATCATCATCATCATTATCATTATCATTATAATGAGCTTCCTCCTCTGCATCATCTTCCACACGGGAAAAACATTATTTAGGTAAAGACTTTAAGGTCAATACTAAGGCATGTAAATCTTGCTCTCATCTTCTTCCCTCAAGAACCACAGGTGAAAGACTCTTGATTTAGGGGTTTGGAGCTACACTCTTCTTCCTCGAATCAAAACTGATTACTTCGCATTTCCCCTGGCATTGTATGACTCGTGGGTTTAGGAATGAGCAGAATTAATAGCAGTAGCATTTGATGGATGTTATATTCTAGGGAAAGCACTAAACCCGTAGGGCGGTGCAAGAGCATATGGATACACAAACCGCCTAAGAACTAATCCCCAAAGGGGTTAACCGGAATACGTCTGGATTTATATCCACAACTGTCTTATCTGTTTCATTTAAACTGACATTATTTACTTAATATATCTGGTACCTTAATTTCATTAATAAGATACCCTGACATACCGTAATTATACTTGACATAAAGAAGGGGAAGGTACCTTCACTTCTCTGAATCAAGAACTCTTCACCAACATCAAGGCGCCTCCTGTGATGGACTCCTCGTGTGTCTAGGTAATACTCATCAACTGTATGAAGAGAAGAGAAGGAAGAAAAACTTTGTGGGGAGGTGACAGTATAAGAGGAAGCTGGAGGTGACAGTATAAGAGGAGGCTGCAGGTGACAGTATAAGAGGAAGCTGGAGATGACAGTATAAGAGGAGGCTGCTGGTGACAGTATAAGAGGAAGCTGGCGGTGACAGTATAAGAGGAGGCTGCAGGTGACAGTATAAGAGGAAGCTGGAGATGACAGTATAAGAGGAGGCTGCAGGTGACAGTATAAGAGGAAGCTGGAGATGACAGTATAAGAGGAGGCTGCAGGTGACAGTATAAGAGGAGGCTGCAGGTGACAGTATAAGAGGAAGCTGGAGATGACAGTATAAGAGGAGGCTGCAGGTGACAGTATAAGAGGAAGCTGGAGATGACAGTATAAGAGGAGGCTGGAGGTGACAGTATAAGAGGAGGCTGGACGTGACAGTAAAGGAGGAGGCTGGAGGTGACAGTATAAGAGGAGGCTGGAGGTGACAGTATAAGAGGAGGCTGGACGTGACAGTAAAGGAGGAGGCTGGAGGTGACAGTATAAGAGGAGGCTGGAGGTGACAGTATAAGAGGAGGCTGGAGGTGACAGTATAAGAGGAGGCTGGACGTGACAGTAAAAAAGGAGGCTGGAGGTGACAGTATAAGAGGAGGCTGGAGGTGACAGTATAAGAGGAGGCTGAGGTGACAGTATAAGAGGAGGCTGAGACGTGACAGTAAAAAGGAGGCTGGAGGTGACAGTATAAGAGGAGGCTGGAGGTGACAGTATAAGAGGAGGCTGGAGGTGACAGTATAAGAGGAGGCTGCAGGTGACAGTATAAGAGGAGGCTGCAGGTGACAGTATAAGAGGAGGCTGCAGGTGACAGTATAAGAGGAGGCTGCAGATGACAGTATAAGAGGAGGCTGGAGGTGACAGTATAAGAGGAGGCTGGAGGTGACAGTATAAGAGGAGGCTGGAGGTGACAGTATAAGAGGAGGCTGCATGTGACAGTATATGAGGAGGCTGGAGGTGACAGTATAAGAGGAAGCTGGAGGTGACAGTATAAGAGGAGGCTGCAGGTGACAGTATAAGATGAGGCTGCAGGTGACAGTATAAGAGGAGGCTGGAGGTGACAGTATAAGAGGAGGCTGGAGGTGACAGTATAAGAGGAGGCTGCAGGTGACAGTATAAGAGGAGGCTGGAGGTGACAGTATAAGAGGAGGCTGGAGGTGACAGTATAAGAGGAGGCTGCATGTGACAGTATAAGAGGAGGCTGGTGGTGACAGTATAAGAGGAGGCTGGAGGTGACAGTATAAGAGGAGGCTGCAGGTGACAGTATAAGAGGAGGTTGGAGGTGACAGTATAAGAGGAGGATGGAGGTGACAGTATAAGAGGAGGCTGGAGGTGACAGTATAAGAGGAGGCTGGAGGTGACAGTATAAGAGGAGGTTGGAGGTGACAGTATAAGAGGAGGCTGGAGGTGTCTGTATAAGAGGAGGCTGGAGGTGACAGTAAAGGAGGAGGCTGGAGGTGACAGTATAAGAGGAGGTTGGAGGTGACAGTATAAGAGGAGGTTGGAGGTGACAGTATAAGAGGAGGCTGGAGGTGACAGTATAAGAGGAGGCTGGAGGTGACAGTATAAGTGGAGGCTGGAGGTGACAGTATAAGAGGAGGCTGCAGGTGACAGTATAAGAGGAGGCTGGAGGTGACAGTATAAGAGGAGGCTGCAGGTGACAGTATAAGAGGAGGCTGGAGGTGACAGTATAAGAGGAGGCTGCAGGTGACAGTATAAGAGGAGGCTGCAGGTGACAGTATAAGAGGAGGCTGGAGGTGACAGTATATGAGGAGGCTGGAGGTGACATTATAAGAGGAGGCTGGTGGTGACATTATAAGAGGAGGCTGGAGGTGACAGTATAAGAGGAGGCTGGAGGTGACAGTATAAGAGGAGGCTGCATGTGACAGTATAAGAGGAGGCTGCATGTGACAGTATAAGAGGAGGCTGGAGGTGACAGTATAAGAGGAGGCTGGAGGTGTCTGTATAAGAGGAGGCTGGAGGTGACAGTAAAGGAGGAGGCTGGAGGTGACAGTATAAGAGGAGGTTGGAGGTGACAGTATAAGAGGAGGTTGGAGGTGACAGTATAAGATGAGGCTGGAGGTGACAGTATAAGAGGAGGCTGGAGGTGACAGTATAAGTGGAGGCTGGAGGTGACAGTATAAGAGGAGGCTGCAGGTGACAGTATAAGAGGAGGCTGGAGGTGACAGTATAAGAGGAGGCTGCAGGTGACAGTATAAGAGGAGGCTGGAGGTGACAGTATAAGAGGAGGCTGGAGGTGACAGTATAAGAGGAGGCTGGAGGTGACAGTATAAGAGGAGGCTGGAGGTGACAGTATAAGAGGAGGTTGGAGGTGACAGTATAAGAGGAGGCTGCAGGTGACAGTATAAGGAGGCTGGAGGTGACAGTATAAGAGGAGGCTGCAGGTGACAGTATAAGAGGAGGCTGGAGGTGACAGTATAAGAGGAGGTTGGAGGTGACAGTATAAGAGGAGGCTGGAGGTGAACTACATACTGGGAACATTATTGTAGTGCTGAGTAAACTATCACCTGCGAAGCAACTTCAATGTTTTACCTTCTGATATCAAAAGATGAGGAAACATATCATATATATACGTGAAATATAACAGACCAAAGTGAGTGTGTGTGTACTCACCTAATTGTACTCACCTAATTGTGGTCGAGACTCAGCTCCTGGCTCCGCCTCTTCGCTGTCCGCTACTGGGTCTCTGCTCTCCCTGCTCCATGAGCTTTATCATACCTCGTCTTAAAACTATGTATGGTTCCTGCCTCCACTATATCTTTCTCTAGACTATTCCACTTCCTGACTACTCTGTGGCTGAAGAAATTCTTCCTAACATCCCTTTGACTCATCTGAGTCTTCAGCTTCCAGTTGTGTCCCCTTGTTTCTGTGTTCCCTCTCTGGAACATCCTGTCACTGTCTACCTTGTCGATTCCCCGCAGTATTTTGTATGTCGTTATCATGTCTCCTCTGACCCTTCTTTCCTCCAGTGTTGTTAGTCCTATTTCCCTCAACCTTTCTTCATAAGACAGACCCCTGTGTGTGTGTGTGTGTGTGTGTGTGTGTGTGTGTGTGTGTGTGTGTTTGTGTGTGGAGGTGGTCCAGGTTACCTTCGCTGTTATTAGGCTAAAACACTCCGGTGAGTCAACTAATCATGACACAGTCACTTCCATCATGGTATCAGTCATTACCATGCAACACTTTCTGACAGTCATCGTTATCCAATTCAATATTTAGAGTTCAATGAATGAAACAGTAATTAGTGTTTGATAGAGAGACATGAAATTTATATATATATATAAAAACTTTACATAGGTTTTTTTTTATAATTCGTTATGTAAAATGTACCAAAATTAATCGCGTTAACGTCAATTACTCTCCATTAAAACAATATACAAAAAAATTAAGCCATTCATACCAGTGAAAACACCACAACAACCACTACTACAACCATCACACCACAACAACCACTACTACAACCATCACACCACAACAACCACTACTACAAACATCACACTACAACCACCACTACTACAACCATCACACCACAACAACCACTACTACAACCATCACACCACAACAACCACTACTACAACCATCACACCACAACAACCACTACTACAACCATCACACCACAACAACCACTACTACAACCATCACACCACAACAACCACTACTACAACCATCCACACAACAACCACTACTACAACCATCACACCACAACAACCACTACTACAAACATCACACTACAACCACCACTACTACAACCATCACACCACAACAACCACTACTACAACCATCACACCACAACAACCACTACTACAACCATCACACCACAACAACCACTACTACAAACATCACACCACAACAACCACTACTACAAACATCACACTACAACCACTACTACTACAACCATCACACCACAACAACCACTACTACAAACATCACACTACAACCACCACTACTACAACCATCACACCACAACAACCACTACTACAAACATCACACTACAACAACCACTACTACAAACATCACACCACAACAACCACTACTACAAACATCACACTACAACAACCACTACTACAAACATCACACCACAACAACCACTACTACAAACACCACACCACAACAACCACTACTACAAACATCACACCACAACAACCAGTACTACAAACACCACACCACAACAACCACTACTACAAACACCACACTACAACAACCCCTACTACAAACATCACACCACAACAACCACTACTACAAACACCACACCACAACAACCACTACTACAAACATCACACCACAACAACCAGTACTACAAACACCACACCACAACAACCACTACTACAAACACCACACCACAACAACCACTACTACAAACATCACACCACAACAACCACTACTACAAACACCACACCACAACAACCACTACTACAAACATCACACCACAACAACCACTACTACAAACATCACACCACAACAACCACTACTACAAACATCACACCACAACAACCACTACTACAAACATCACACCACAACAACCACTCACCTAACCCAAACACATCACACCACAACAACCACTACTACAAACATCACACCACAACAACCACTACTACAAACATCACACCACAACAACCACTACTACAAACATCACCACCACAACAACCACTACTACAAACACCACACCACAACAACCACTACTCAAACACCACACCACAACAACCACTACTACAAACACCACACCACAACAACCACTACTACAAACACCACACCACAACAACCACTACTGCAAACACCACACCACAACAACCACTACTACAAACACCACACCACAACAACCACTACTACAAACATCACACCACAACAACCACTACTACAAACACCACACCACAACAACCACTACTACAAACATCACACCACAACAACCACTACTACAAACATCACACCACAACAACCACTACTACAAACATCACACCACAACAACCACTACTACAAACACACACCACAACAACCACTACTACAAACACACACCACAACAACCACTACTCAAACATCACACCACAACAACCACTACTACAAACACCACACCACAACAACCACTACTTCAAACACCACACCACAACAACCACTACTACAAACACCACACCACAACAACCACTACTACAAACATCACACCACAACAACCACTACTACAAACACCACACCACAACAACCACTACTACAAACATCACACCACAACAACCACTACTACAAACACACACCACAACAACCACTACTACAAACACCACACCACAACAACCACTACTACAAACATCACACCACAACAACCACTACTCAAACACCACACCACAACAACCACTACTACAAACACCACACCACAACAACCACTACTACAAACATCACACCACAACAACCACTACTACAAACACCACACCACAACAACCACTACTACAACCATCACACCACAACAACCACTACTGCAAACACCACACCACAACAACCACTACTACAAACACCACACCACAACAACCACTACTACAAACATCACACCACAACAACCACTACTACAAACACCACACTACAACAACCACTACTACAAACATCACACCACAACAACCACTACTACAAACATCACACCACAACAACCACTACTACAAACACCACACTACAACAACCAGTACTACAAACATCACACCACAACAACCACTACTACAAACACCACACTACAACAACCACTACTACAAACATCACACCACAACAACCACTACTACAAACATCACACCACAACAACCACTACTGCAAACATCACACCACAACAACCACTACTACAAACACCACACCACAACAACCACTACTACAAACATCACACCACAACAACCACTACTACAAACACCACACCACAACAACCACTACTACAAACATCACACCACAACAACCACTACTACAAACATCACACCACAACAACCACTACTGCAAACATCACACCACAACAACCACTACTACAAACACCACACCACAACAACCACTACTACAAACATCACACCACAACAACCACTACTACAAACACCACACTACAACAACCACTACTACAAACATCACACCACAACAACCACTACTACAAACACCACACCACAACAACCACTACTACAAACATCACACCACAACAACCACTACTACAAACACCACACCACAACAACCACTACTACAAACATCACACCACAACAACCACTACTACAAACACCACACCACAACAACCACTACTACAAACACCACACCACAACAACCACTACTACAAACACCACACCACAACAACCACTACTACAACCATCACACCACAACAACCACTACTACAAACATCACATCCCTTGTGGTATGTATAGTATGTGTGTTGTTGGACAAGAAAACAGACAAAGGACTTTTATTCTCCTCTGTGATTAAAATAAATGGATATTTATTGTAGGGAATTTTTGGTAAAGAGTTTCTCGCTCCTGTGTCTAAATTACGAATTTAAAAGGTATATGAAAACATTACATATTTCTATGACCAGTTAATCTTAAAACTGAATTTTTGTTTGTCTTCCGTATTATTGATTTCACGTGGGGAGGGAACCCAAAACTGTCACACGATTTTTTGTTGTGTGCTCAGAGAGGTCTCTTCACCTTCAGTGTTCCCTCGTGTCTCTTCACCTTCAGTGTTCCATCGTGTCTCTTCACCTTCAGTGTTCCCTCGTGTCAATTCACCTTCAGTGTTCCATCGTGTCTCTTCACCTTCAGTGTTCCCTCGTGTCTCTTCACCTTCAGTGTTCCCTCGTGTCTCTTCACCTTCAGTGTTCCCTCGTGTCTCTTCGCCTTCAGTGTTCCCTCGTGTCTTTTCACCTTCAGTGTTCCCTCGTTTCAATTCACCTTCAGTGTTCCCTCGTGTCTCTTCACTTTCAGTGTTCCAACTTGTCTCTTCACCTTCAGTGTTCCATCGTGTCTCTTCACCTTCAGTGTTCCCTCGTGTCTCTTCACCTTCAGTGTTCCCTCGTGTCTCTTCACCTTCAGTGGTGTTCCCTCGTGTCAATTCACCTTCAGTGTTCCCTCGTGTCAATTCACCTTCAGTGTTCCCTCGTGTCTCTTCACCTTCAGTGTTCCCTCGTGTCTCTTCACCTTCAGTGTTCCCTCGTGTCTCTTCACCTTCAGTGGTGTTCCCTCGTGTGTCTTCACCTTCAGTGTTCCCTCGTGTCAATTTACCTTCAGTGTTCCCTCTCGTGTGTCTTCACCTTCAGTGTTCCCTCGTGTGTCTTCACCTTCAGTGTTCCCTCGTGTGTCTTCACCTTCAGTGTTCCCTCGTGTCTCTTCACCTTCAGTGTTCCATCGTGTCTCTTCACCTTCAGTGTTCCCTCGTGTCTCTTCACCTTCAGTGCTCCCTCGTGTGTCTTTACCTTCAGTGTTCCCTCGTGTGTCTTCACCTTCAGTGTTCCCTCTCGTGTGTCTTCACCTTCAGTGTTCCCTCGTGTGTCTTCACCTTCAGTGTTCCCTCGTGTGTCTTCACCTTCAGTGTTCCCTCTCGTGTGTCTTCACCTTCAGTGTTCCTTCGTGTCTCTTCACCTTCAGTGTTCCCTCGTGTCTCTTCACCTTCAGTGTTCCCTCGTGTGTCTTCACCTTCAGTGTTCCCTCGTGTCTCTTCACCTTCAGTGTTCCCTCGTGTCTTCACCTTCAGTGTTCCCTCGTGTCTCTTCACCTTCAGTGTTCCCTCGTGTCTCTTCACCTTCAGTGTTCTCTCGTGTCTTCACCTTCAGTGTTCCCTCGTGTCAATTCACCTTCAGTGTTCCCTCGTGTGTCTTCACCTTCAGTGTTCTCTCGTGTGTCTTCACCTTCAGTGTTCTCTCGTGTGTCTTCACCTTCAGTGTTCCCTCGTGTGTCTTCACCTTCAGTGTTCTCTCGTGTGTCTTCACCTTCAGTGTTCCTTCGTGTCTCTTCACCTTCAGTGTTCCCTCGTGTCTCTTCACCTTCAGTGTTCCCTCGTGTGTCTTCACCTTCAGTGTTCCCTCGTGTCTCTTCACCTTCAGTGTTCCCTCGTGTCTTCACCTTCAGTGTTCCCTCGTGTCTCTTCACCTTCAGTGTTCCCTCGTGTCTCTTCACCTTCAGTGTTCCCTCGTGTCTTCACCTTCAGTGTTCCCTCGTGTCAATTCACCTTCAGTGTTCCCTCTGTGTCTTCACCTTCAGTGTTCCCTCGTGTGTCTTCACCTTCAGTGTTCTCTCGTGTGTCTTCTGAGAAACATCAAGTGTAAGAGGTGGTAGTGAAGCTTCATGTGGTGCCTAACACAACCAGTGATAAGCTGTGGTCGTCTCGAGAAACCTTATACGTTATTCTGTTCAAACAAGTCTGAAGAAGATTAAGAAGCCTTGGTGGAATGCTTACCTCAACACCCACTCTCCTCTTGACTTTTGACCTTATTAACTTTGCTGCGGTTAAGGTTGTGTGGGTAAGGCTCCAGGTGACGCTATAATTCTTATATAAGATATCACGTTTTTAAACCTTCGCTCAGGGTACTCGCTCTGGGCATCTGCTCAACATTTCTGCCTTGGGAAGTCATGTTCCTTTGCTCTGCCTCGCCATGCTTCCTCTTGGTCATCAGCCTAGCTTCAGTATCATCCTTTGCAAATCTTGTGCTGTGAACACTGTCTAGTGCCCCTCCTGTGCATTCTCAGAATCCTCCTGATGCAAATTTCTTCAGTTCTTCCTCGAAAGAACTGGAGGCTAGCCCCACCCTTAGTTTCCTTTACTCTCCAGTCGTTGCATCAGCCATCCAGAAGCGCTGTTTTAGCGAGGATTTCTCTGCCAGACGCACGTCTTCCAAAATCCAGGCTTCCTTGGTTCTTTGAAAACTTCCCATGGGCCTCCTTCTGTTGACACTTCTGCCCAGAGACGCCGATTGCTATTGCTTCAAGTGCCTCTGGAGATGCAGAATCAGCAGGAACCCCACCACCGGCAGTGACAATTTCTTCGCGGAGTGCTAGCTGCTCGACCTTGCCCCACCTGGATGGTTCACTTGAAGTGATGGAGCCTGGTCCTGCCAAGATTTATATTTATTTTACTTATTCGAGAATCCCAGGTGCTTCATCCATTGGGATTGCACTTTTTGTCGGAAATAGCCATAGATAGGTATTTCTAGATGGTTCTCCAAGTTTTACTATATTGCTGCAATGGAAATGACGTGACTGAGCTCAAATAACGGTGATGTACATATAGAAGGCTTCCTTGTATTTAGGGGCCCACGCTGAAGCTCCAGTTCCTTACAGGCTTTCAGCTGATTAACACACATACGAAAGTTCTGTCCTCTCTTTCTTAAGAGAGAGAGGACATTCATATACTGGTATCAAAGCTATTCTAAGTATTGTATTTGTAAATAATATTGGTGGTGGGAATATTTGAGTGCTGAAATACCTGGAGTATACCTGGAGGAGGTTCCGGGGTTCAACGCCCGCACGGCCCGGTCCATGACCAGGTCTCGAGGTGGATCATGGCCTGATCAACTAGGCTGTTACTGCTGGCTGCACGTAAACCATGTATGAACCACAGCCTGGCAGGTCAGGTCTGACTTTCGGTGCCTGTCCTGCTCCCTCTTGAAGACAGCCAGGGGTCTAATGGTAATCCCCCTTATGTATGCTGGGAGGCAGTTGAACAGTCTTGGGCTCCTAACATTTACTGTGTTGTCTCTTAGCGTATTCATGGTGCATCTACTGCTTTTCATTGGGGGGGGGGATGTTGCATCGCCTTCCGAGTCTTTTGCTTTCGTATGGAGTGATTTCCATATGCAGATCAGGGACTAGTCTTTCTAGGATTTTCCAAGTGTATATTATCATGTATCTTTCTCGAATGCTTTGTAGGGAATACAAATCAAGGGACTTCAACCATTCCCAGTAATTTAGGTGCTTTATCGTACTTATACGTGCAGTGAAAGTTCTCTCTATATTCTCCAAGTCTGGAATATCGCCTGCCTTGAAAGGGGCCGTTAGTGTACAGCAATATTCCAGCCTAGAGAGAACAAGCGATTTGAAGAGAATCATCATGGGCTTGGCATCTCTAGCTTTGAAGATTCTCATTATCCATCCTATTATTTTCCTAACAGATGTGGTAGATACATTGTTGTGATCTTTGAACAGATTCTATGACATTATCACTTCCAGATCTTTCACATTAGTTTTTCTCTATTGTGTGGTTGGAATTTGTTTTATATTCCGATCCAATTTTTATTTCCTCGAGTTTTCCATAGCGGAATATCTGAAATTTGTCTTCATTGAATTTTACATTGTTTTCTGCGGCCCATTTGAAGACTTGGTTAATGTCCGCTTGCATATTTGCAGTGTCCTCGATGGATGACACTGTCATGTAAATTCAGGTATAATCAGCAAAGGAGAACACGGTGCTGTGGCTTACATCTGTGTCTGTGTCAGATATGAGGATGACGAACAGGATGGGAGAGAGTACTGTGCCTTGTGGAACAGAGCTTTTCACTGCAGCCGCCTCTGACTTTACTCTGTTTACTATTACTCTTTGTGTTCTGTTTGTTAGGAAGTTATAGATTCATCTACCCACTTTTCCTGTTATTCCTTTATGACGCATTTTGTGCGCTATTACACCTGTGGTCGTAATAACCACCAACCACAACAAACTGCACACACCTAACACAGTAACTACCCCTCCCCCCTCCAGGTATATCACCAACCACAACAAACTGCAACACTACTAACACAGCAACTACCATCAACCACAATAAACTGCACCACTAACACAGCATCTACCACTATTACTATCCACAACAAACTGCTCCACCACTAACGCAACAACTACCACTACCACCAACCACAACAAACTACCACTAACACAACAACTACCACTACCACCAACCTCAACAATACATATAACCCTTAAGAACAACTTTCACCACCACCACCATTACCACCACCTCCAGCCATAACATTCACTCAACCACCCCAAACATCAACTACGACTACTACATGTTTACAACCTGTCGCAACAGTCTCTCAAAACAAATATCGCCTAAATTACTCAACTGGGGAAAGAATAAATGTGACCAACCATTGGTCCAAGAAACAGATTAACAATTAAGGAGGAATCCCTCAATCAATTACTTCCACCGTAATGGGGAAAAATCTGCCGACACTCCGTAAGATGTAACTGTGTTCTGTCTCGTTGTCTCTCTGGTCCTCGCCTCTCTCCCCTTATCTTCATCTCATTTTTTAATCACCTTAACCCTCTCCTTTGTGTTCTCTCTCTCTCCCTCTGTCCCTTTACCTCCCTCTCCATCTTCTTGTTCTTCTCCTCCGTCTCCCTCTAATTGTTATTTTTCCTCTTCCCTCTAAGATGCCCCGTCATCTTCCACTTGCTATTCTCTCTCCATTACCCTCAACTTAAATTTCCACCTCTTTACTCTTGCTCTATTCCCATCTCACTGTCCTACTTCTTGCCTTCCTTCTTCCCTCCTTTCCTCCGCCCTGCTGTACGTTCCTCCTCATCCGCCTCCCACTCTCCAGCTCATACATAAACACACATGTCGATCCTACCCTCTCACCTAGTAAGTTTACCTTCCATGTTTCTGATGCAATATCGTCACCCATGAAGACGCTGCCTTTAATTATACTTTTCTAGAAACATTGGAGGAAATCTTCTGAAGCACAGGTGATCCCCGACTCTCGCCTGGAGTGCAGGTGTTGGCCCCTCACAGGTGATCCCCGACTCGCCTGGAATGCAGGTGTTGGCCCCTCACAGGTGATCCCCGACTCGCCTGGAGTGCAGGTGTTGGCCCCTCACAGGTGATCCCCGACTCGCCTGGAGTGCAGGTGTTGGCCCCTCACAGGTGATCCCAACTCGCCTGGAATGCAGGTGTTGGCCCCTCACAGGTGATCCCCGACTCTCGCCTGGAATGCAGGTGTTGGCCCCTCACAGGTGATCCCCGACTCTCGCCTGGAATGCAGGTGTTGGCCCCTCACAGGTGATCCCCGACTCTCGCCTGGAATGCAGGTGTTGGCCCTTCACAAGTGATATGCCTTTTCTTCGTGCTTTTTGCATCTTTGATCTTCTCTCGCTCATGTGTCTGCTGATGAGGACGTCAGTTGGAGGTCGAAATATACAAGCAACGTTTATTCCTTGTTGAGTTCCTCCCTCTCACTGTCAACAGGCCACTTCGAGTCATTAATAACCCACACAATTACGAGCTGAAACTTCAGACGACGTTTCTCCTCTTGCTGCACCATTATCAAGTCACAGCTTGCTAGTATGCTCAGGACGGACCGAAACGTCTCCTGAAGTTTCTTCTCCTAAGAGGGATTTATGGGAATTGTTCCAGCAACGGTATTGTGGCATTTTTTCCCCTGTTTTTCATAACACTTTTATTCTTTTGATGGAACGTAAACAATAAACAAACTGGAGCAGAAACAACATCCGCCAGAAACATTAAAGTCTGCAAACAAAATAACTTATTATTTAATATATTTCTGATGGTGACACAAGTGACTCACTGACTCAAGCTGATAATATTAATGAAAATAAAAAAAATTATTATTATTACTATAGCTATGATGAGAAAACGCTATATCCGTAGGGGATCATACAAAATGTGGGGATTGAGAGTCAATTAGGTTCTATCCAAGGATGGGAAAGGATATCTCTAATGCCTTGGCTCAAGAGCTCTTCACCGGCGTCAAGGCCATCCCTTCCTCACAGGAAGGTCATATATTGTAGATGAATAATATATATATATATATTATATATATTTATATACGGTGTTGTGGGAGCTTCTAGGCTTCTACAACACCGTATGTCCTCGGATGGCGGTAAAACAACTAGCTCTGCTGGCTGCGCCATCTTTGTAGGAATAGGTGGTCCTGTTGGCTAAGGCGTCATGTGGTTCTGGCTCACCATGAGGCGGGCCAGTACAACATGGGTTCGAATCCTTGGCTAGTGCAGTGTTGTTATTGTATATATATATATATATATATATATATATATATATATATATATATATATATATATATATATACAAATACAACAGTGCGACTAGCCGAGGATTCGAATCCATGTCGTTTTGGCCCACCCCATGGTGAGCGAAAATCACACATGACGCTCTAACCCACAGGATCACGCAATCCTACAAGAATCATGCACCCAGAAGAGCTAGTTGTTTTACCGTGATCTGAAGACATACGGTGGTGTGGGTGACTCTGAGCTAATTTCATTCTACTCCCCGTTTGGCTTACTAGCCTCCATGAGCAGTATTTTATATTATTGTAACCACGAACGAGTGGTATTGAATCAATAACAACACTGCGACTAGCCGAGGATTCGAACACATGTCGTTTTGGCCCGCCTCATGGTGAGCGAAAAATCACCCATGACGCTCTAACCCACAGGACCACGCAATCCTACAACTGCTCTGCTGGCTGCGTCATTTTTGTCTTTTCTGATATGTGTCAGCTTCTTATGAAGGTGACACATTGTTTGCTATTATTATTATTATTTTTGCTATTATTTTAGTTTGTATTATATTATTTTGGTTATTTATTTATTATTGTAACTATTAACTGATATTATCCCGTATTATGATATTACTGTATTACTGAACTATTTACCTAAACGTTTCAATTTTTCTTCCTAAAAGTATAATTTATTTTTCTAAACTAAATGTTTCAATTTGATTCGGAAATTTTGTAGCTTTACTTTATCCTCTTCGAAATATTTATTCAAATGTATGTAAATTTTACTGTATTTTCTCACTATCACATAAACTACACTTTCAGTTTTGTTACTTATTCCATCTTGTATTTTAAACACTGCTGTATTGTAATACGTTTTTAAATTCCGATGATGGGTGCAGGAGCATCCGAAAGGTCCATAAAGAAAGCGGATACATGAAAATGGTGTTCGTTCACATAGGTAATGTTTGGAATCTTTTGCTAGACAAGATGAATGACGAGACGGACCTAGGAGCCGTCATTAACAGTGACTTCAAGACCACAAAATGTTTAGCTAGCTTTCTTTTAGCAATGAAAGGTAGCTTTCTCTCAGTAATGAAAACTAGCTTTCTCTTAGCAATGATAGCAAGCTTTCTCTCAGCAATGATAGCAAGCTTTCTCTCAGCAATGAAAGCTAGCTTTTTCTCAGCAACGAAAGCTAGCTTTCTCTCAGTAATGAAAACTAGCTTTCATAACTGAAAGCTATGAAAAAGAAAGGCAGAGAGAGCGCCCTGCAAAGCAGAGTTGAGGCCGCACCCTCAGCTTCCCTACATATGTTACACCAGGTGAAGTACAGCACCAGCAGAGTGAGCACCCTCAGCTTCCCTACATATGTTACACCAGGTGAAGTACAGCACCAGCAGAGTGAGCACCCTCAGCTTCCCTACATATGTTACACCAGGTGAAGTACAGCACCAGCAGAGTGAGCACCCTCAGCTTCCCTACATATGTTACACCAGGTGAAGTACAGCACCAGCAGAGTGAGCACCCTCAGCTTCCCTACATATGTTACACCAGGTGAAGTACAGCACCAGCAGAGTGAGCACCCTCAGCTTTCCTACACATGTTACACCAGGTGAAGTACAGCACCAGCAGAGTGAGCACCCTCAGCTTCCCTACATATGTTACACCAGGTGAAGTACAGCACCAGCAGAGTGAGCACCCTCAGCTTCCCTACATATGTTACACCAGGTGAAGTACAGCACCAGCAGAGTGAGCACCCTCAGCTTCCCTACATATGTTACACCAGGTGAAGTACAGCACCAGCAGAGTGAGCACCCTCAGCTTCCCTACATATGTTACACCAGGTGAAGTACAGCACCAGCAGAGTGAGCACCCTCAGCTTTCCTACACATGTTACACCAGGTGAAGTACAGCACCAGCAGAGTGAGCACCCTCAGCTTCCCTACATATGTTACACCAGGTGAAGTACAGCACCAGCAGAGTGAGCACCCTCAGCTTCCCTACATATGTTACACCAGGTGAAGTACAGCACCAGCAGAGTGAGCACCCTCAGCTTTCCTACACATGTTACACCAGGTGAAGTACAGCACCAGCAGAGTGAGCACCCTCAGCTTTCCTACACATGTTACACCAGGTGAAGTACAGCACCAGCAGAGTGAGCACCCTCGCCCAATTAACCTTATGTCTAAAAAAAAAACAGAATAAATCTCGAAAGACAACGTAAAGTGCTTTATGGAAGTGGAGGGAGGGATGCGTTGGAGCTGGTGAAAGACTCTTGATTCAAGGAGCTGGAGCTACACTTCCTCGGATCAAACCTGATTACCTAGAATTCCTCAGGAGCTGTTGACATCTGAATGGCTTCGTCTTTCTCCATGAATATACCAATAATGTTAATAATGATGATGATGATGATGATAATAATAATAATAATAATAATAATAATAATAATAATAATAATAATAATAATAATAATAATAATAATAATAATAATAATAAATCTTAATTATTTTCATTATTATTATTACCAAATAGGGGATTTAAATAATAAATAATAATAGTAATAATAATAAATAATAATAATATTTCCATAGTTGGAACGATTTACCAAAACCTCACACACTTACGAAAGTAAATTTTAAAGACGTTTCGCGCCGCAGCGGACCGAAACGGCATCTAAAAGTTTCCTCTCCTAAGTGTAAATGTAATTTCCAGATACGTATCAGCAACATCTTCATTATTCAGTGTTTGCAGCGGCGATAATCATCAGAGAATTACAGAAAAAAAAGGAAATCAGATTAAGACAATTTACGCTCCCTGTCAGGCTCATACCAAATAAAAAATAATAATAAATGTTTATCATTCTATTTACACATGTACGAGTGTAAATATATCAATAAAAACAATAAATGAGCTTGAAACATTAGACGTCTTTATTTATAGTAGCAATATAAACAAAAAAGTGGAAAATACTGAGTAGGGATCAAATTAGTTTTATTATTACAGTTAACAAGGTAATTATAACAGTTAACAAGGTAATTAATTCGCTGAACAACACTCCTCTTCAAAATATTCAAAGGTAGCTTATGAGTTTTAGAAATGTTAAGCGTTAAGGAAACCATCATTAATAATTTACATAATAATTTCATTTTCATGCTGAGAGTTAAGTTATTTCATTCACTGTCATGTGTACAGCACGTTACAGTGCAGGTGTAAACAAGAGTGCAAGAGGCAGTGAAGGATAACACTGCAGGTGTAAACAAGAGTGCAAGAGGCAGTGAAGGATAACACTGCAGGTGCAAACAAGAGTGCAAGAGGCAGTGAAGGATAACACTGCAGGTGCAAACAAGAGTGCAAGAGGCAGTGAAGGAAAACACTGCAGGTGTAAACAAGAGTGCAAGAGGCAGTGAAGGATAACACTGCAGGTGCAAACAAGAGTGCAAGAGGCAGTGAAGGAAAACACTGCAGGTGTAAACAAGACTGCAAGAGGCAGTGAAAGATAACACTGCAGGTGCAAACAAGACTGCAAGAGGCAGTGAAAGATAACACTGCAGGTGTAAACAAGAGTGCAAGAGGCAGTGAAGGATAACACTGCAGGTGTAAACAAGAGTGCAAGAGGCAGTGAAGGATAACACTGCAGGTGTAAACAAGACTGCAAGAGGCAGTGAAGGATAACACTGCAGGTGTAAACAAGAGTGCAAGAGGCAGTGAAAGATAACACTGCAGGTGCAAACAAGAGTGCAAGAGAGGCAGTGAAGGATAACACTGCAGGTGTAAACAAGAGTGCAAGAGGCAGTGAAAGATAACACTGCAGGTGCAAACAAGAGTGCAAGAGAGGCAGTGAAGGATAACACTGCAGGTGTAAACAAGAGTGCAAGAGGCAGTGAAGGATAACACTGTAGGTGCAAACAAGAGTGCGAGAGGCAGTGAAGGATAACACTGCAGGTGCAAACAAAAGTGCAAGAGAGGCAGTGAAGGATAACACTGCAGGTGCAAACAAGAGTGCAAGAGGCAGTGAAGGATAACACTGCAGGTGCAAACAAGAGTGCAAGAGAGGCAGTGAAGGATAACACTGCAGGTGTAAACAAGAGTGCAAAAGGCAGTGAAGGATAACACTGCAGGTGCAAACAAGAGTGCAAGAGGCAGTGAAGGATAACACTACAGGTGCAAACAAGAGTGCAAGAGAGGCAGTGAAGGATAACACTGCAGGTGCAAACAAGAGTGCAAGAGGCAGTGAAAGATAACACTGCAGGTGCAAACAAGAGTGCAAGAGGCAGTGAAGGATAACACTGCAGGTGTAAACAAGAGTGCAAGAGGCAGTGAAGGATAACACTGTAGGTGCAAACAAGAGTGCAAGAGGCAGTGAAGGATAACACTGCAGGTGCAAACAAGAGTGCAAGAGAGGCAGTGAAGGATAACACTGCAGGTGTAAACAAGAGTGCAGAGGCAGTGAAGGATAACATGCAGGTGAAACAAGAGTGCAAGAGGCAGTGAAGGATAACACTGCAGGTGTAAACAAGAGGCAAGAGGCAGTGAAGGATAACACTGCAGGTAAACAAGAGTGCAAGAGGCAGTGAAGGATAACATTGCAGGTGAAACAAGAGTGCAAAGAGGAAGGATACACTGCAGGTGCAAACAAGGTGCAAGCAGTAGATAACACTGCAGGTGCAAACAAGAGTGCAAGAGGCAGTGAAGGATAACACTGCAGGTGCAAACAAGAGTGCAAGAGGCAGTGAAGGATAACACTGAGTGAAACAAGAGTGCAGAGGCAGTGAAGATAACACTGCAGGTGCAAACAATCAAGAGGCAGGAAGGAAACACTGCAGTGAAACAAGAGTGCAAGAGGCAGTGAAGGATAACACTGCAGGTGAAACAAGAGTGCAAGAGGCAGTGAAGGATAACACTGCAGGTGCAAACAAGAGTGCAGAGAGGCAGTGAAGGATAACACTGCAGGTGTAAACAAGAGTGCAAGAGCGTAGAACACTGCGGTAAAAAGTCAAGGCAGTGAGGATAACACTGCAGGTGTAAACAAAGTCAAGGCAGTGAAGGATAAATGCAGTGTAAACAAGAGTGCAAGAGGCAGTGAAGGATAACACTGCAGGTGAAACAAGAGTGCAAGAGGCAGTGAGAATCAGGTGAACAAGAGTCAGAGGCAGTAGCAAGGAAAATAACAGTGAAGGATAACACTGCAGGTGCAAACAAGTAAGGCAGTGAAGGATAACATGCAGTGCATCAGTGCAGTGCAACATGAACATCATTGCAGGTGAACTAAGAGTGCACACAGCAGTGAGGATAACACTGCATGAAACAAGTCAAAGTTTCCGATAATCACGTGCCCATGGTCAACATCTGCAACTCAATCATACACCATGAAGATACTTACTGCGTCATTATCAAGCAACTGTCATTATCACTGCAGGTGCAACTCATCATCACACGTCATCTATCACCAGTGTCAATCATCATCAACTGTACCTCATCAGTGCTCCATCTACAACTGTCCATTATCACCACTGCCTCCATCTATCACAAATGCTCACATCAATCACAACGTAGATCACACACTGCATCTTAACAACTGCCTCCATCATCATCACTGCTCCATCTATCACCATGCCTCAATCTATAACTGCTCATCTATCACACTGTTCATCTATAATGTCTCATCTATACCACACTTTCACTTCAATCCATCTATCACCCGCCCATCTATCACCATCTGTCTCCATCTATCACCACTGTCTCCATCTATCACCACTGCCTCCATCTATCACAACTGCCTCCATCTATCACCTCTGTCCTCCATCTATCACCACTGCCTCCATCTATCACCACTGCCTCCATCTATCACCACTGCCTCCATCTATCACCACTGCCTCCATCTATCACCACTGCCTCCATCTATCACCACTGCCTCCATCTATCACCACTGTCTCCATCTATCACCATTCTATCCATCTATCACCGTTGTCTCCAACTATCATCTTTGTCTCCATCTATCATTATTGTCTCCATCTATCACCGTTGTCTACATCTATCACTCTTGTCTCCATCTATCACCGTTTTCTCCATCTATCACCGTTGTCTCCATCTATCACCGTTGTCTCCAACTATCACCTACTGCCTCCATCTACCCACTGTCTCCATCTATTGAACTACTGTCTCCATCTTCACCACTGTCTCGCATCTATCACAATGCTCATCTATCACATGCTTCTTCAATCTATCACTATCCTGTTCCATCTATCATCACTGCCAACATCTATCACCCTCTCCATATGAACACTGTTCCACATTGTTAACACTGGTATGCACCACTGTTCATCCATTGTTGAACACTGCGCCAACTATTCATCCATGTGACACTGATCACCACTGTCTCATTGTTGAACATGTACACCACGTTGTTCCATCATACACTGTATGCCATCTATCATTGTTACACTATCACCTTTTCTCCCAAATTTGTTCGCAATCACTGGTTCATACATTGACACTGTTTCTCCATCTATACACTTTCCCCATCTATCACCATTGTCTACACTGTATCACCTGTTCTCTACCCATTGTTACACTTATCACCTCACTCCCTTCACCTTGTCTTCACACTTGAAAAGCTACACTGTCATCTTCACAGTTGACAGCTTGTGTCTTCAGCACTGATAAAACTACATTGCTTTCTCTTGTTCAAATCTACAACTTCGCTGTTTTCCTCTTTTCATATTGGCAAGCACTCTATATCTATTTTTCAAATATGTAACTACATTGTTTCGCCCATTGTTGAACACTGGTATAGCAGCCACACTGTTTCATCCATTGTTGAACACTGGTATAGCAGCCACACTGTTTCATCCATTGTTGAACACTGGTATAACAGCCACACTGTTTCATCCATTGTTGAACACTGGTATAGCAGCCACACTGTTTCGCCCATTGTTGAACACTGGTATAACAGCCACACTGTTTCATCCATTGTTGAACACTGGTATAACAGCCACACTGTTTCATCCATTGTTGAACACTGGTATAGCAGCCACACTGTTTCGCCCATTGTTGAACACTGGTATAGCAGCCACACTGTTTCATCCATTGTTGAACACTGGTATAACAGCCACACTGTTTCGTCCATTGTTGAACACTGGTATAGCAGCCACACTGTTTCGCCCATTGTTGAACACTGGTATAGCAGCCACACTGTTTCGCCCTCGTCAAACACTGTTTATCTTCGTCTCGGTCGTGTAGGTCACTTATTGCTAACCGGTCGAATTTCAGAGCAGCTATATAGATCTATATAAGTGAGGCTACCAGTTTGGAACCCACACCTGGCCAAGCACGTCAAGAAATTAAAGAAAGTGCAAAGGTTTCCAAAAAGACTAGTCCCAGAGCTAAGGGGAATGTCCTACGAAGAAAGGTTAAGGGAAATCGGCCTGACGACACTGGAGGACAAGAGGGTTAGGGGAGACATGATTACGACATACAAAATACTGCGAGGCATGGACATGGTGGATAGAGACAGGATGTTCCAGAGATGGGACACGGAAACAATGGGGTCACAATTGGAAGCTAAAGACTCAGATGAGTCAAAGGGATGTTAGGCATAGAGTTGTCAGGACGTGGAATAGTCTGGCTAGTGACGTAGTTTACCTGGAGTTTACCTGGAGAGGGTTTCGGTAGTGGAGGCAGCAACCAAACATAGTTTTAAGACGAGGTATGACAAAGCTCATGGATCAGGGAGAGAGAGGACCTAGTAGCGATCAATGAAGAGACAGGGCCAGGAGCTATGAATCGACCCCTGCAACCACAAATAGGTGAGTACACACACACACACACACGCACGCACAAACACACACACACACACTCACACACACACACACGCACTCACACACACACACACACACACAGCAAAGGACCCAGGAAAATAGGGAGTTGAGCCGAAGAGCCAGAAATGAATATGCATGAATAAGGAGAGAAGCCCAGCGTCAATACGAGAATGACATAGCATCAAAATCAAAATCTGACCCAAAGTTGCTATACAGCCACATCAGGAAGAAAAACAGCCAAGGATTAGGTAATCAGGCTGAGGAAGGAAGGAGGGCAACTCACAGTGAGCTCAGCTCAAGAATCAAGGAGGTATTCACATTGGAGACAGAGAGGCTTCCAGCAAACCGAGGTGGTAGGGTGCCCCAGCAAGTGCTGGACACAGTGCACACAACCAAGGAGGAGGTGAAGAAACTGCTAGGAGAACTAGATACCTCGAAAGCTGTGGGCAAAGATAATATCTCTCCTATAGAAACAGGACAACTGCCTGAGGCGTGGAAGACAGCAAATGTAGTTCCGATTTTTAAGAAACGAGACAAACAGGCTGCACTAAATTACAGACCAGTGTAGCTGACATGCATTGTATGTAAAGTCATGGAGAAGATTATCAGGAAAAGAGTGGTGGATACCTAGAAAGGAATGGACTAATACATGACAACCACCACGGCTTCAGGTAATGTAAATCCTGCATCACAAACCTATTGGAGTTCTATGACAAGGTAACAGAAGTAAGACAGGAGAGAGAGAAGGGTAGACTGCATCTTCTTAGACTGTGGGAAGGCTTTCGACACAAGAGACTGGTTGAGAAGCTAGAGGAGCAGGTAGGAATAAGAGGGAAAGTCCTGCAATGGATCAGGGAATACGTGACAGGAAGAAAACAACGTGTGTTGGTACAAGACGAGGTGTCAGAGAAGGTGCATGCGTCGAGTGAGATCCCACAAGGGTCAGTCAAAGGTCCGGTGCTCTTTCTTGTATATGTGAATGACATGACGGAAGCGATAGAGTCAGAGGTGTCCTGTTTGCAGACGATGTGAAACTAATGAGGAGAATACAAGCAGACGAGGATCAGCCAACAAGGGGATCTGGACAGGCTGCAAGCCTGGTCCGACAAATGTCTCCTGGAGTTTAACCCCAGCAAGTGTAAAGTTATGAAGCTAGGGGAAGGACAAAGGAAACCGCAGACGGAATACAACCTAAGAGGTCAGAGGCTGCAAAACTCACTCAGGGAAAAGGATCTTGGAGTGTGCATCATACTGAGCACATCTGAGGCGCACATCAACCAAATAACTGCTGCAGCATATGGGCGCCTGGCAAACGTTCAAGATTCTGTACACAGTGTACGTCAGGCCCACACCTGGTCAAACACGTCAAGAAATTAGAGAAAGTGGGGTTTGACCTACGAGGAGAGGTTAAAGGAACTCAACCTGACAACACTGGAGGACAGGAGAAATAGGGGGGACATGATAACAATATATAAAATACTGAGAGGAATTGACAAGTTGAATAGGGACAGAATGTTTCAAAGATGGGACACAGCAACAAGGGGTCACAATTGGAAGTTGAAAAATCAGATGAGTCACAGGGATGTTAGGAAGTATTTCTTCAGTCATAGAGTTGTCAGGAAGTGGAACAATCTGGAGAGTGATGCAGTGGAGGCAGGATTCATACATAGCTCTAAGAAGAGGTATGATAAAGCTCATGGAGCAGGAAGAAAGTGGACCTAGTAGCGACCAGTGAAGAGGTGGGGCCAGGATCTATGAATCGACTCCTGCAGCCATAATTAGGTGAGTACACACACACACACACACACACACACACACACACACACACACACAAGTGCCTTTGACAAAATAGTAACTAACACACAAACCGTCTAGAGAGACATTTTCACTGCCTCAGATAGATTGAGGGTGTTCACTTGTACATGCTGCTCCTGAGTGCTACCCCTCACACTCACCTCACAGAGGTCAAGTGTACGTCATCTCGTGAAGCAATAATATCCCTGGGATTCAGTGGTCACAGCTGAAGACAACAGCAGCTTAGTCGACACAGGAGAAAGTCCTGAGCTCACACACAGCACCAGGTACCTTCTGTGACTGCTTTTGTGAGAGACGGCCTAATAATAATAACAACAATAATAATAATAATAATAATAATAATAATAATAATAATAATAATAATAATAATAATAATAATAATAATAATAATAATAATAATTATTATTATTATTATATTGCCAACAAATTATCAATATTACTTTTCGTCGATTTCTTAACTTCGAATTTTATCTTCAGAGTTAAAAATGGCTCGTGGAAGACCTCGAGCAGGTGGAATTTGATGTGGAGTTGATCCCCTCAGCACTGCTGAAGTTGATCCTAGCAGCACTGCTGGAGTTGATCACCTCAGCACTGCTGGAGTTGATCCCCTCAGCACTGCTGGAGTTGATCCTAGCAGCACTGCTGGAGTTGATCCCCTCAGCACTGCTGGAGTTGATCCCCTCAGCACTGCTGGAGTTGATCCTAGCAGCACTGCTGGAGTTGATCCTAGCAGCACTGCTGGAGTTGATCCCCTCAGCACTGCTGAAGTTGATCCCCTCAGCACTGCTGGAGTTGATCCCCTTAGCACTGCTGGAGTTGATCCCCTCAGCACTGCTGGAGTTGATCCCCTTAGCACTGCTGGAGTTGATCCCCTCAGCACTGCTGGAGTTGATCCCCTCAGCACTGCTGGAGTTGATCCCCTCAGCACTGCTGGAGTTTTAACTAGATAATACTTCTGATTTCATACATCTAAATAATTTATGGGTTAGCAAGCTGTTCTGTTACATTCAAGACTTTGTGAAGTTAGTGTCGACGTGTGTCAGGGTATACTGAAGCACACTGACAGGGAAAGCTACACTGAGCCAAACTGAAGAGCGAGAGTACATTGGCAATATCACATCAGCTGAGACTGCCAGCTTCCTCTGGCTCAACCATTGACTGGACCAGCGCGTAGCAAACTTCTGGCGGTCGTGTAATCCTTGAGTTTCGTAGTATCAACCGTGTACCGCCTTCAAACAAACGTGGAAAAAACTTTCTGCTAATTATTTCTGAGATAAAAACATGCAGATAGAACAATATAAACCTAAATTGTCTTGTTTTGTTCAATCCTGTTGCAACAGTGAAACTGGAGGTGAAATATAGCTTGTTCTTCTTTATACATTATGAATCTTTTCAGTTCGCATCGACAGTGTGGTTCCTTTTAAGAATTAACATCAAGCAGTCCATTATAACAATAAAAAAAATTAAATATCATAAGAATCAAAATGAATGACTTTTAACTATGATGAAATGCAGAAATGATTTTACAAGATAATTACAATGAAGCATTTATTAAAAATACAGGTATGAATGAAGCATTTATATACAAATAAAGGATTACAAGTAAGAGGCATTGTTTTGTACCCAAGATGACTGTCTCTTGTATTAAATAACACAAGATTTACTACCAGTAAAGACATTTTAATACACCGAAGACGGCTGTCTGGCGCTAAGACTGTCACAAAGTCTTTCATCTTGGGGAAAATATAGTGGAACTTTGACGATTATAAATGTGTGGCGAGCATCTCCCGCGGGTCTCCCGCTATCTCACCTCCACCATCACCTTCACAATTATTTTCAGAGAGATACTTGAGATACCTGCAAGTCGTGTCGCTATCACGAGAGTCGTAACCCAGCAGACAGCCACAGCATCCGTCACAAGACTTGTAACAATGACATACGTATTTCGTGTCACCAAGAGATCGGAGATTCTTATGAACAGCAGAACATGTCCACCAAGACAATGTACGTTTCATCAAGGGTCACAGGCTACATCAAGGGTCACAGGCTACATCAAGGGTCACAGGCTACATCAAGGGTCACAGGTTACTGAATATTCATCACGTACACAGTTGGTGTTCTCCAGCCCACTGAGAGTGATCTACCCACCTATATTTGCGTGGTCACAGTCCTAGTGCCGCGGTAACATCCTTCAAGTCTATGCAACTGAGGCCACTCTCCAGAAAGGTCAGAATAAAAAAAATATAATAGACTGTCTACATTTAGACTTCATTAACATTAATATGATTAAGGTTTACTGAATAAAATAAAAAAAAGTTATGTGCTGTTATTATTCTAAGAGTAACTTGGATCAGTTTGTATAAAAAAAGTTATTAAATTTATTATAATGAGCTTGGAGAGAGTTAAAATATATAAAACTTTTGTAAACTGAACATTTAAATGAAAAAAAAATACCAACCTGGGTAGAAACCAGAGGATATATTAGTTCACGTATGATAATGTTTTTTGAGGATGGAGGGGAAAGGAAGTTTAATATAAATGTTGAGTATTTTTCTCTAGACATTTTATAATTTTGTCACAAAGTCTTAGACGGGTCTTAGACATAGTAGTAAATGATCTAAACTAACATTAATCACTGATCTTGGTGGCGTGAATATATATTTTTCTCGGATCACTTATCTTACTCGTCGTCTACAAACATATAATCCATCGTCCTCACTAATATTTTCTGAGTCTGCTATGGGTACTTGTCCACCTGTTGAGCAGCCTTCACTTATCATTCTCTCACCTATTTCCCCACTCTTCAATAGCAAACTATAATTTACTGGGGATGAAGGAGCATGTTGCAGGTCGTAACTCCGGAGAATGTAAACATAATAATTCCCAGACGTAACTTGCAAGCCGTGTGACTCACTCTCAAGAGAACTCATGAGGAGTTTCACATCAAGAAATTCTAATTTGGTATACTTGCTTTTGAATAAAGAATCACTTTTGTAGAAAAAAAAAAAAACAGGATGAGATGACAACAAGGCTGGGTATTGTGACACAGGATTGTGACACAGGATTGTGACACAGAATGTTGACAGAAAATTATGACACAGGAAAATATGACAGGGTATACCAGGATTACCTTCCATTCTTTACTGTTGTAAACATTTACTACTGTTTCCTCCAATATCTTGGAAAACACGAGCTGTAGAGAAGGATCAGCTGTGTCTGTTCCATTTTAAACGTAAACTTTACCTAGCCAAGAAAGGTTAAGTGTTCGCTCTATTTTTCACACAATTTACAGGTCCTGAGCTGCTGTCCTCCCTCACTTTACTTCGAAACACAACACAAAGGTACAATACCACCCCTCAGGATGCCACCCGTAACAGGTATCTAACACCAAGGTACCCATTTACTACTAAGTGAACAGTGGCAGTAAGTATAAGAGGAGCCGCCTATACGTCTTCACCCATCCCAGGATTTAACCCGAGTCGTTTGGCTGTGAGCCGAAAGCACTACTACTGATCCAGCAATCATTGCTGGGACTCTAAGCCAGACAGAAGGCAAACAGCAACACCAGCTGTGTCAGAATCAATCACAACATGGTCCCGAGTTAAGCTCTTCGCATCTATGAATAAATTTTATAGATAAAAGTGTCTGCTTCAGTGTGCTCACACACAAAGTTTGCAAATCTCTCACCACTTGAGAGATTCCAACAATTTACCGTGAGTGAATTCATGAACTCAATTTTCGGGTTGTTTGCTAGACACGGCACTGATCTTGTTTTTCAGGACCTGTTGCAGGAATTCCATGTTGCTATTTTCACGAAGCCGCCCTAAGACCTTACAGGAAAGAGAAGATTAATTTCCCCATCCTCTGTTATTTTATTGGCGAAGGAAATTTGGAGCAGATATTGGCGTTGGGAAACGTAGTAGAGGCAGCAAGTGAAACAATGATTAATATGCTTCTATGTACCCAAAAAAAAAAAAAAGTTTTGTAAACAGAGCAATGAGGAATTGTGGAATGTTGAGCGGAAAAGGATTTGTTGCACTGGTAAATGCAGTGAAGAGTTAATGAAGGGAAATTAAGCAACTCCGATTTATTAGTCTGGTGTTGAGTTAGTCCGATAAATGTGCAGGTGTACACCAGTGTTGTGTATCATGCAGGTGTACACCAGTGTTGTGTATCATGTAGGTTTACACCAGTGTTGTGTATCATGCAGGTATACACCAGTGTTGTGTATCATGTAGGTTTACACCAGTGTTGTGTATCATGCAGGTATACACCAGTGTTGTGTATCATGCAGGTGTTGGTGTTTTATTGACCAGGAAACAAGAGTAGTGTCTCCTGACACGTGTCTTAGTGGTTTAACCTCCCCTGGTGTTGCCCAGGTCAAGCTTCAACACTTCGTTCAAAAAACAAAAGAAGCGAATGTGCGGTTGTTCACAAGCGTTGTGAACATAGACTTAAACATAATATATGAGTGTGGTGGTGCTGAGTGTGGTGGTGGTGTTGAGTGTGGTGGTGCTGAGTGTGGTGGTGGTGTTGAGTGTGGTGGTGCTGTGTGGTGGTGCTGAGTGTGGTGTTGAGTGTGGTGGTGCTGAGTGGGCGGCTGCTGAGTGTGGTGGTGCTGAGTGTGGTGGTACTGTGTGGTGGTGTTGAGTGTGGTGGTGCTGTGTGGTGGTGCTGAGTGTGGTGGTTCTGAGTGGGCGGCTGCTGAGTGTGGTGGTGCTGTGTGGTGGTACTGAGTGTGGTGGTGCTGTGTTGTGATGAGTGACGTGATGCTGAGTGGGGTAGTGCTGAGTGTGGTGATGCTGAGTGGGGTAGTGCTGAGTGTGGTGGTGCTGAGTGGGGTTGTGTTGAGTGGGGTGGTGTTGAGTTGGCTGGTGCTGAGTGGGCTGGTGCTGAGTGGGCTGGTGCTGAGTGGGGAGGTGATCATTTTTCTCTGTTACACACACTGTATATCCTCTCCCTAAAACTGTTTTTGCGAATATTGATTTTAGAGCAGCGGACCTGTGGAGTCAAGCAGAGAAGAGCATCATTTACTTACTCTACATGCATTCAAAAGTGGAATCATCAGGTTTAATCTCTCTTTTAGAGGATGGAGAAACTGGTCACTAAACCAAATTACTAATATGTAAATTTTGTCTCTTGCATTGTTCTCCTTGCATGGAGAAAATATCCGTTGCCTGGGCACAGGGAGGATTTTTTACGTCAGAAATGTCAGGGCTCCACGATAGTCGAGGCAACATTCCAGGCGGCTGCCCATGAAAGGAAGGTCGCTTACCAGTGCAGTGATGCAAGAAACAGATTACTCTTGTCGACACAAAAATAATTAATCATTGTTTTTCAAATTACTTAATGATCGGATGACTCATAACTACTGGAAATGTCAGTTTTCTTGGTTTCTGTCTTGGTGAGGTCGTGGAGGGTGGCACAGAGACTGTGGCTTGGAGCTTCAGTGATCCACATGTGTCACCTAATCTACTGCATCACCTTCCACAGGAAGTTTGCCTCCTGCTGGCACTCCACCTGCGCCACAAGTTCCTCATTCATTTAATCATATTAATTAACCAAGCAATTTTTCAAATTTAAAAAAAACCCATGATGGAACTGACTCATCCAGAAAGTATACCACTGACTCACCCAGACAGTATGCCACTGACTCACGCAGACAGTGTACCACAGACTCACCCAGACAGCATGCCACTGACTCATCCAGACAGCACGCCACTGACTCACCCATACAGCATGCCACAGACTCACCCAGACAGCATGCCACTGACTCACCCAGACAGCATGCCACTGACTCATCCAGACAGCATGCCACTGACTCATCCAGACAGCACGCCACTGACTCACACACACAGCATGCCACTGACTCACCCAGACAGCATGCCAGTGAATCACCCAGACAGCACGCCACTGACTCACCCAGACAGCATGCCACTGACTCACCCAGACAGCACGCCACTGACTCACCCAGACAGCATGCCACTGACTCACCTAGACAGCACGCTACTGACTCACCAAGACAGCATGCCACTGACTCACCCAGACAGCATGCCACTGACTCACCCAGACAGCATGTCACTGACTCATCCAGACAGCATGTCACTGACTCTCTCAGACAGAATGCCACTGACTTACCCAGACAGCATGCCACTGACTCATCTAGACAGCATGCCACTGACTCACTCAGACAGCATGCCACTGACTCACCCAGACAGCATGCCACTGACTCACCCAGACAGCATGCCACAGACTCACCCAGACAGCATGCCATTGACTCACCCATTCAGCATGCCACTGACTCATCCAGACAGCATGCCACTGACTCTCTCACACAGCATGCCACTGACGACTCACCCAGACAGCATGCCACTGATTCATCCAGACAGCACGCCAATGACTCACCCAGACAGCATGCCACTGACTCATCCAGACAGCATGCCACTGACTCATCCAGACAGCACGCCACTGACTCACCCAGACAGCACGCCACTGACTCACCCAGACAGCATGCCACTGACTCATCCAGACAGCACGCCACTGACTCACCCATACAGCATGCCACAGACTCACCCAGACAGCATGCCACTGACTCACCCAGACAGCATGCCACTGACTCATCCAGACAGCACGCCACTGACTCACCCAGACAGCATGCCACTGACTCATCCAGACAGCATGCCACTGACTCATCCAGACAGCATGCCACTGACTCATCCAGACAGCACGCCACTGACTCACCCATACAGCATGCCACAGACTCACCCAGACAGCATGCCACTGACTCACCCAGACAGCATGCCACTGACTCATCCAGACAGCATGCCACTGACTCATCCAGACAGCACGCCACTGACTCACCCATACAGCATGCCACTGACTCACCCAGACTGCATGCCAGTGAATCACCCAGACAGCACGCCACTGACTCACCCAGATAGCATGCCACTGACTCACCCAGACAGCACGCCACTGACTCACCCAGACAGCATGCCACTGACTCACCTAGACAGCACGCCACTGACTCACCCAGACAGCACGCCACTGACTCACCCAGACAGCACGCCACTGACTCACCCAGACAGCACTCCACTGACTCACCCAGACAGCATGTCACTGACTCACCCAGACAGCACGCCACTGACTCACCCAGACAGCACGCCACTGACTCACCCAGACAGCACGCAACTGACTCACCCAGACAGCACGCCACTGACTCACCCAGACAGCACGCCACAGACTCACCCAGACAGCACGCCACTGACTCACCCAGACAGCACGCCACTGACTCACCCAGACAGCACGCCACTGACTCACCCAGACAGCATGCCACTGACTCACCCAGACAGCACGCCACTGACTCACCCAGACAGCACGCCACTGACTCACCCAGACAGCACGCCACTGACTCACCCAGACAGCACGCCACTGACTCACCCAGACAGCACGCCACTGACTCACCCAGACAGACGCAACTGACTCACCCAGACAGCACGCCACTGACTCACCCAGACAGCACGCCACTGACTCACCCAGACAGCACGCCACTGACTCACCCAGACAGCATGTCACTGACTCACCCAGACAGCATGTCACTGACTCACACAGATAGCACGCCACTGACTCACTGAGACAGCACGCCACTGACTCACCCAGACAGCACGCCACTGACTCACCCAGACAGCACGCCACTGACTCACCCAGACAGCATGTCACTGACTCACACAGATAGCACGCCACTGACTCACTGAGACAGCACGCCACTGACTCACCCAGACAGCACGCCACTGACTCACCCAGACAGCACGCCACTGACTCACCCAGACAGCATGCCACTGACTCACCTAGACAAGATGGAACAAGTGAGATGCATCAGAATTTTGGCAATCCTCTTAAACCCGAATCCACGGAATTCCAAGTTTCTTGAGTCTCTCTTTCCCTTCCTCAGCGCCGTGCTGATCAGCACCGTGCTGATCAACGCCGTGCTGATCAGCACCGTGCTGATCAACGCCGTGCTGATCAACACCGTGCTGATCAGCACCGTGTCTTATTTCAGTGACGCTTTTCCAGTTTAGTCTCTTCTCTAGGATGCGCGTCAGCAGAATCACATGTGAGAAAAATAATTTTTTTTATCTATTTCGAAGAATCTGAATTTCCCATGGTTGCCTTTAGAGGCTGGTCTGTCAACACCCTCATCCATCAGTATTATTACTCTCTTATATAAACGTCCTCTATCTCACATAGGAATTTATATGCAAAATTTCCCGCTTTAGTCAAAAATTTTAAATGTTCTGTATAAAACCTTCGGGAGCTCACATATTTTCATATTTTCTTACGGCGATGTATTTTGCTATACTTTTTTTTTGCTAATGTTGAATTTAACATAAAGTATTTTAAACATTTACGGTTATTCTTAGTTTAGCAGTATGCTGCGGTCAGAGGTCACGTGAGGTCACTGTCCTAAGCTGTCTGGGAATTAGTGTTGCATATGTGTCTAATTTATAGCTTGTGCTACTAGGTCACATGCCGTGCTCCTCCCTTAAGTGAATGTGACTGACCTGACTAGGGTAAGACATTGGCTTAAACCGGTGGGAGAATTGGACATGCCTCGCATGGGCCAGTAGGACTGCTGCAGTGTTCCTTCTTTCTTATGTTCTTATCATGGGTTCCTCAGTGGAACTACTGCATCATGGGTTCCTCGGTAGAGCCTCAATAGGTGTACTGAACCTCAGTTCAGAAGGTAAAGATGTCAAATATTTAAATTTATAAGACTAAATAGCTGGGATATCTTTTTATATAACATCGAACAAGCTATATAATACCTAGAAATGTATGTAACAGACACTTGCAACGTTAGGAAATTTTTATAGGATAAGTCTCGCTTACTAGGAGCTTTATCAATCAAAGACAGAGCTAGAAAAACAGAAAATCATACCTGTTCTATATTGTATGATTTCCTATTTTTTCTAACTCTGTATTCGATTGATAAAGCTCCTAGTAAGCAAGACTTACCCTATAATAGTTTCCTAACGTTGTACGTGTCTGTTGCATATATTTCTAGGTATTATACTGAAGGGGCAAGCAGGTTCTCCAACAAACATTAATATCGTCACCTGACGGCCGTGTCATGGCGGCCTGAGATCAACTTGGCTGAAACTTAAAAATGCTAAAACACTCGGTGTTCTGCACAGCTGTATTGCCAAGGGTCATAACTGCTGATTCTGGCAACGACATTTGTGTTGATTTTCTTTTAAGGTGAGTATGGCTTCAATGCATGTCATTAAGGGGTCGTTAGGACTAGTCATGACCATTTATTGCAGTGAGGTGTTTTCTAGCCTAAGCAGCCGTGATCCTCTGCTACAAGTGGTGATCCTCTGCCACCAGTGACGATCCTCTGTCACCAGTGATGATCCTCTGCCACCAGTGATGATCCTCTGCCACCAGTGGTGATTCTCTGCCACCAGTGATGATCCTCTGCCACCAGTGGTGATCCTCTGCCACAAGTGGTGATCCTCTGATACCAGTGATGATCCTCTGCCACCAGTGGTTATTCTCTGCCACCAGTGGTGATCCTCTGCCACCAGTGGTGATTCTCTGCCACCAGTGGTGATCCTCTGCCACAAGTGGTGATCCTCTGCCACCAGTGGTGATCCTCTGCCACCAGTGGCGATCCTCGGCCACTAGAAGTGATTCCCTGTCACCAATGACGATGGCCCTGTAACTAGTAGTTATCCCCCTGCCTCATGAGGTCATGTCGTTCTCCCAGTGACTACCCCTGCCCCAGGGGATTACTCCTGCCCCAGGGGATTACTCCTGCCCCCTGGGAATACCTATGCCATGCATCAGTGCATATACTCTCTGGGTAAAATGAAATATAATTTCATTTATGTAAAACCTTTGTCTTGTTGAATGTAAAACACAAACACACACACACACAGGTACATACACACACACACACACACACACACAGGTACATACACACACACACACACACACACACACACAGGTACATACACACACACACACACACACACACACAGGTACACACACACACACACAGGTACACACACACACACAGGTACACACACACACACACACACGCCCCGATGGCATGGTGGCTAGCACTCTTGCTTCACGCACGGAGGGCCCGGGTTCAATTCCCGGCGGGGCCGAAACATTTCGAAGTGTTTCGTTACACACACACACACACACACACATACACATACATACAACAGGCCTAGTGTCTAATCGACATGTGCCTAGGACAAAATGGTAACTAACTAACAAACACAAACACACACACACACACACACACACACACACACAAACACAAAAACACACACACACACACACACACAAACACACAAACACACACACACACCTGATTACGAGTAAAGTTTCTTTCAGAAATCTATATAACTTGGAGAGTGAATCTGTAACATGTACCAGTGCGCAACGCTGCCACAAACAAGCAGCTTAAACTGTACGTTACTCTTTGTTTTCGCAGCCAAAAAATAATAATTTACAAATAATGACTTTCTTTTTGTGTTGAATATAAGGGAAAATGTTACCCCGGTACTACTTATTAATGTTTAAAAATTTAGTAAGCATATTTAGTTAAATCCGGCTGCCGTGGTCACCCAGCAACATCAATACCGAATAACCGGAAAAATGAATAATTTAAATTGTCTTGCCCTTTCTTTCTGCATGTGTGTGTGTATGTGTTTTTGTGTGTATCTGTGTGTATGTGTGTGTATCTGTGTATCTGTCTGTGTGTAAGTGTAATGTTATCTTATAAGCTTATTTACTCTCATTCACTCTTACTCAAATACACTGATAGCAGAGCCATGTTATTTTAACCGCTAATTGTGAAGTGTTCTATTGTTTGTAATTTCTGTATCAAAACAAGCGTGCCCAGAGAAAAGCACTGTATTAAGAAATGAAGATTCTGTCATTACTTGTAAGTTGCGAGTCATCTATAAGAAACGGATCCAGCATATTGCGATCAATCAATGGATTAATCCAAATAAATCTCCCAGAATTTTGCCAGTGTACTGTGATATTTGGACTTAACTTCCAAATCTTTATTTGTCTGACCGATGCTTGTGTCGTAGTGCGTCTGGCGTGGCGATGCTTGTGTCGTAGTGCGTCTGGCGTGGCGATGCTTGTGTCGTAGTGCGTCTGGCGTGGCGATGCTTGTGTCGTAGTGCGTCTGGCGTGGCGATGCTTGTGTCGTAGTGCGTCTGGCGTGGCGATGCTTGTGTCGTAGTGCGTCTCGGCGTGGCGATGCTTGTGTCGTAGTGCGTCTGGCGTGGCGATGCTTGTGTCGTAGTGCGTCTGGCGTGGCGATGCTTGTGTCGTAGTGCGTCTGGCGTAGCGATGCTTGTGTCGTAGTGCGTCTGGCGTGGCGATGCTTGTGTCGTAGTGCGTCTGGCGTGGCGATGCTTGTGTCGTAGTGCGTCTGGCGTGGCGATGCTTGTGTCGTAGTGCGTCTGGCGTGGCGATGCTTGTGTCGTAGTGCGTCTGGCGTGGCGATGCTTGTGTCGTAGTGCGTCTGGCGTGGCGATGCTTGTGTCGTAGTGCGTCTGGCGTGGCGATGCTTGTGTCGTAGTGCGTCTGGCGTGGCGATGCTTGTGTCGTAGTGCGTCTGGCGTGGCGATGCTTGTGTCGTAGTGCGTCTGGCGTGGCGATGCTTGTGTCGTAGTGCGTCTGGCGTGGCGATGCTTGTGTCGTAGTGCGTCTGGCGTGGCGATGCTTGTGTCGTAGTGCGTCTGGCGTGGCGATGCTTGTGTCGTAGTGCGTCTGGCGTGGCGATGCTTGTGTCGTAGTGCGTCTGGCGTGGCGATGCTTGTGTCGTAGTGCGTCTGGCGTGGCGATGCTTGTGTCGTAGTGCGTCTGGCGTGGCGATGCTTGTGTCGTAGTGCGTCTCGCGTAGCGATGCTTGTGTCGTAGTGCGTCTGGCGTGGCGATGCTTGTGTCGTAGTGCGTCTGGCGTGGCGATGCTTGTGTCGTAGTGCGTCTGGCGTGCGATGCTTGTGTCGTAGTGCGTCTGGCGTGGCGATGCTTGTGTCGTAGTGCGTCTGGCGTGGCGATGCTTGTGTCGTAGTGCGTCTGCGTGGCGATGCTTGTGTCGTAGTGCGTCTGGCGTGGCGATGCTTGTGTCGTAGTGCGTCTCGCGTGGCGATGCTTGTGTCGTAGTGCGTCTGGCGTGGCGATGCTTGTGTCGTAGTGCGTCTGGCGTGGCGATGCTTGTGTCGTAGTGCGTCTGGCGTGGCGATGCTTGTGTCGTAGTGCGTCTGGCGTGGCGTCTGTTACAGTTTATTTTACCAGAAATCACTTCGTTGTGATTTTACTCATATTAGTTACGGTTAAGTTGAGGTTTTCAGAGACTTGGTAGGACATGATAAATTCTCATAGAAGGGAAATACAAGCACATTCTTCTGTACATATTTTGTGTTGTCTGGTCTGCTAAACATCGTGTTTTTGTTTGTTTAATAATAATAATAATAATATCTTTATTTCTACAAGTACATGTACAAGGTATATAGGCCTAGCTGACATCAATGACATACTACTATATAGAAATCCCCTTGTTATGCTGAGCATTTCGGGCAAATTAGGTCAGTTTTGTCCCAGGATGCGACCCACACCAGTCGACTAACACCCAGGTACCCATTTCACTGATGGGGAACATAGACAACCAGTGTAAAGAAACACGCCCAATGTTTCTACCCTCGCCGGGAATCGAACCCAGACCCTCGCCGTGTGTAGCGAGAGCTTTAGTCACTCCTTCAACCTGCTCAGTTACCTCGCACAACTAACATACTTAACTGGTTGACAAAATACCGATGAGTTGGATAATGCAAGGCAAGCATTTGTTGCACAACACTCAATAATCTGAAAAAAACTGAGCACTGAGCGAAGCGTTGCATGCCAGGGTCTTCCTGCCTGACTAGTGCAGAGGGACTTCCTGTCTGACTAGTGCAGAGGGACTTCCTGCCTGACTAGCGCAGAGGGACTTCCTGTCTGACTAGCGCAGAGGGACTTCCTGCCTGACTAGCGCAGAGGGCTTCCTGTCTGACTAGTGTAGAGGGGCTTCCTGTCTGACTAGTGAGAGGGCTTCC
>WNWK01018058.1:0-40920 GCA_009830355.1 Cherax destructor
AACATCCGGGGTCCCAGACTATTCAACATCTTACCAGAAGATATCCGAAACACGGCTGGAACCAGTGTAGAAGCCTTCAAGAGGAAACTGGACAAATATCTTCACCAGGTGCCAGATCAACCAGGCTGTGATGGATATGTGGGGCAGCGGGCCTCCAGCAGCAACAGCCTGGTTGACAAGGCAAGCACCAGACGAGCCTGGCCCATGGCCGGGCTCAGAGAGTAGATACTCTCGAAACTCTTCAAAGGTATATCAAAGGTATACCCTCTCCAGGTAAACTCCAGGTTTACGATTACAGACCTCCAGTGGATTTCCCAGTATGTGGCCATAACCCCCTTCACCAGACTGTGGAATAAGTAAGTTATTTAGGCACAGGTACACATAAGTACAATTACCTTACATAGTGTAAATTATCCACCAGGATGACCCGAAGAAGTAGAAGTCGC
Source organism: Cherax destructor (assembly GCA_009830355.1). NCBI lineage: Eukaryota > Metazoa > Arthropoda > Malacostraca > Decapoda > Parastacidae > Cherax > Cherax destructor. The sequence continues at coordinate 447 of WNWK01018058.1, forward strand.
TTATTTCCACTGGGGTCCTTATAACGTCATCGCCATCACCAGTCTTTCTAGATACCATTGTGACTTCAAAACATGTCAATAGCCAGTCCTATTAAGTACCAGCAGGACTTCAAAAGATATCAATAGCCAGTTTAATTAGGTACCTGTATGACTTCAAAAGATGTCAATAGCCAGTTTAATTAGGTACCAGTATGACTTCAAAAGATATTAATATATCAATAGCCAGTTTAATTAGGTACCTGTATGACTTCAAAAGATGTCAATAGCCAGTTTAATTAGGTACCAGTATGACTTCAAAAGATATTAATAGCCAGTTTAATTAGGTACCAGTATGACTTCAAAAGATGTCAATAGCCAGTTTAATTAGGTACCAGTATGACTTCAAAAGATATCAATAGCCAGTTTAATTAGGTACCAGTATGACTTCAAAAGATATCAATAGCCAGTTTAATTAGGTACTAGTATGACTTCAAAAGATATCAATAGCTTGTTTTGTTGTTATCTATTTGGATAGCTAGCAACACAACAGCTGATAGTGTATTCTAATGTAACATTAACTTTCTTAAGTTCAGAGATGGAGTCCCATACCCCCAAGGGGTATAGATACCCGTGTTTAAGAACCACTGGTTCTAGCACAAGCACCACTTACTACCCTGAATGCTTTTAAAAAGCACTTTGCAACATCAGTGTGGCTTGCAACTTTATCTCCCTGGCTTGAATTCTGATTTTTATTTTTGCCTTCTATATAAGTTATGTATCATGTATCAGCGGAACACAGTACGTCTGAGGTGAAGAATTAGACACATGTGCAACATCTGGGTATCTTATGGACAAGATACCCAGATGTTTTACATGTGTCGAATTCTACCATATGTATTATCTATGATGTATCACCCAGACAGCTGTTTGACACCATGACAGGGCGTTTGACACCATGACAGGGCGTTTGACACCATGACAGGGCATTTGAGGTTGGTGTAGTGAGGTGACATTTTAAGGTGGTAGTCTTGGTGGTAGGTAAGTGGTTTGGTCACTTATAACAGGAGGAAGTGCGGCCCAGTCCCTGGACCCATCATGTACCTTTGTAATCCTTTGACTACCGCCCACAGGATGGGTATGGGGGGCATAATGAAGATGTTAAACTAATTAATTAACAGGAGAAAGGTGTGTGTGTGTGTGTGTGTTAGTTACAATTTTGTTCTAGGCACATGTCGATTAGACACTAGGCCTATATATGTGTGTGTGTGTGTGTGTGTGTTAGTTACCATTTTGTTCTAGGCACATGTCGATTAGACACTAGGCCTATATGTGTGTGTGTGTGTGTGTGTGTTAGTTACCATTTTGTTCTAGGCACATGTCGATTAGACACTAGGCCTATATATGTGTGTGTGTGTTAGTTACCATTTTGTTCTAGGCACATGTCGATTAGACACTAGGCCTGTTGTATGTATGTGTGTGTGTGTGTAAGGAAACACTTCGAAATGTTTCGGCCCCGCCGGGAATTGAACCCGGGCCCTCCGTGCGTGAAGCAAGAGCGCTAGCCACCACGTGTGTGTGTGTGTGTATGTTAGTTACCATTTTGTCCTAGGCACATGTCGATTTGACACTAGGCCTGTTGTATGTATGTGTGTGTGTGTGTAAGGAAACACTTCGAAATGTTTCCGCCCGTCGGAATAGAACCGGGCCCTCCGTGCGTGAAGAGCTTTACCACTAGGCCACCGGGGTGAATATGTTTGTGTGTGTGTGTGTGTGTGTGTGTGTGTGTGTGTGTGTGTGTGTGTGTGTGTGTGTGTGTGTGTGTGTGTGTGTGTGTGTGTGTGTGTCAAGGCTGGTTGTCACTTTGTCTCCCAGTTATAGAAAATAATATTATCTTTGAAACAATGAGTAATTTAGAAGGTTGTGGTAGGCAGGGTCGAGGAGCAAGGTTGTGGCAGGGGCCTGGCAGGGTGGCTGATGTATTGTGAACACTACCTCAAACCTCTCTAATTAATCTAATGGATTACCTGATACCTTCCTGATTAACATCTACTCCAGACTGAGGGACTGATTACCTCATACTTCCTCATCTTCCTCAGTTATTCTGTGTTACACTGAAGAAGTCACTGGCTGGCAGAACACTTAATCCATAAACATTCCCAAATACTGCACAACTGTCCCATTTTTTTATACCGTTTAAGTTGTATTCCCGGTAGTTTAAGTGTGTGTGTGTGTACTCACCTAGTTGTGGTTGCAGGGGTCGATTCATAGCTCCTGGCCCCACCTCTTCACTGGCCGCTACTGGGTCACTCTTCTTGCTCCATCAGCTGTATCATACCTCTTCTTAAAGCTATGTATGGGTCCTGCCTCCACTACATCACTTCCTAGACTATTGTGTGTGGGGGGGGGATCCCACGAACACCAAAAAAGGTAGCATCTACACCACAACCACCACCCACTACCACAACCACTACCCACTACCACAACCACTACCCACAACCACAACCACCACCCACTACCACAACCACCACCCACTACCACAACCACTACCCACAACCACAACCACCACCCACTACCACAACCACTACCCACTACCACAACCACTACCCACAACCACAACCACCACCCACTACCACAACCACTACCCACAACCACAACCACCACCCACTACCACAACCACCACCCACTACCACAACCACTACCCACAACCACAACCACCACCCACTACCACAACCACCACCCACTACCACAACCACTACCCACAACCACAACCACCACCACTACCACAACCACCACCCACTACCACAACCACTACCCACAACCACAACCACCACCCACTACCACAACCACTACCCACAACCACAACCACCACCCACTACCACAACCACCACCCACTACCACAACCACCACCCACTACCACAACCACCACCCACTACCACAACCACCAGCCACACCCACAACAATACACTGTGGGTGGGAGTGGGGGTGGAGGTGATATTGAGCGTATATTGCGCCCACTGAATGGGCCCAATGTTTATAATGTATATAATGTACATTTGATGTATGGCAGGTAAGACACATAGGCAACTTAAGTCTAAGTCTTACTGAGACATAACGAACACTGAGCACACACGCACACACTAACGCCAAGCATGTAAGGAAATTAAAGAAAGTGCAAAGGTTTGCAACAAGACTAGTCCCGGGGCTAAGGGGTATGTCCTACGAGGAGAGGTTAAGGGAAATCGACCTGACGACACTGGAGGACAGGAGAGATAGGGGGGATATGATAACGACATATAAAATACTGAGAGGAATAGACAAGGTGGACAGAGACAGAATGTTCCAGAGATGGGACACAGCAACAAGGGGACACAGTTGGAAGTTGAAGACTCAGATGAATCACAGGGATGTTAGGAAGTATTTCTTCAGTCATAGAGTTGTCGGGAAGTGGAATAGCTTGGGAAGCGATGTAGTGGAGGCAGGTTCCATACATAGCTTTAAGGAGAGGTATGATAAAGCTCATGGAGCAGGGAGCGTGACCCAGTAGCGGCCAGTGAAGAGGCGGGGCCAGGAGCTATGACTCGACCCCTGCAACTACAACTAGGTGAGTACAACTAGGTGAGTACACTTGTTTATGTTAGTATTATTTTTATAAGTGATGATAACGTAGCAGACGGTACTTAAGAGTCATATTGTTACAAAATGTACCTTCAGCACTATGCTACTATATGTCTGTAACTACAAGACAAGTGTAGCATCTTATATCCTAAATTATATCAAAATTATTTACTTTGATTTTGTCCACCTAGACAACTTTGTTAATAAACCTCTCAGTTTTTATTTCGTTAGTCCTATCAGTTGTAGTCCTAAAGCACTATTAAATTTATCATAATTTTAAAGAATAACTGGACCAGAATACTTTCTACTTGTTAAAAAACCCAGAAACATGATGGAGGGACACATCTGGTGACACCGTGGTAGTGGTGGAGGTGATATTGACCGTGGTAGTGGTGGAGGAGGTGATATTGACCGTGGTAGTGGTGGAGGTGATATTGACCGTGGTAGTGGTGGAGGAGGTGATATTGACCGTGGTAGTGGTGGAGGTGATATTGACCTGTAGTGGTGAGGGATTTACGTGGTAGGTGAGGTGATATTGACCGTGGTAGTGGTGGAGGTGATATTGACCGTGGTAGTGGTGGAGGAGGTGATATTGACCGTGGTAGTGGTGGAGGTGATATTGACCGTGGTAGTGGTGGAGGTGATATTGACCGTGGTAGTGGTGGAGGTGATATTGACTGTGGTAGTGGTGGAGGTGATATTGACCGTGGTAGTGGTGGAGGTGATATTGACTGTGGTAGTGGTGGAGGTGATATTGACCGTGGTAGTGGTGGAGGTGATATTGACTGTGGTAGTGGTGGAGGTGATATTGACCGTGGTAGTGGTGGAGGTGATATTGACCGTGGTAGTGGTGGAGGTGATATTGACCGTGGTAGTGGTGGAGGTGATATTGACTGTGGTAGTGGTGGAGGTGATATTGACCATGGTAGTGGTGGAGGTGATATTGACCGTGGTAGTGGTGGAGGAGGTGATATTGACCGTGGTAGTGGTGGAGGTGATATTGACTGTGGTAGTGGTGGAGGTGATATTGACTGTGGTAGTGGTGGAGGTGATATTGACTGTGGTAGTGGTGGAGGTGATATTGACTGTGGTAGTGGTGGAGGTGATATTGACCGTGGTAGTGGTGGAGGTGATATTGACCGTGGTAGTGGTGGAGGTGATATTGACTGTGGTAGTGGTGGAGGTGATATTGACATGGTAGTGGTGGAGGTATATTGACTGTGGTAGTGGTGGAGGTGATATTGACTGTGGTAGTGGTGGAGGTGATATTGACTGTGGTAGTGGTGGAGGTGATATTGACGTGGTAGTGGTGGAGGTGATATTGACTGTGGTAGTGGTGGAGGTGATATTGACCTGGTAGTGGTGGAGGTGATATTGACCGTGGTAGTGGTGGAGGTGATATTGACGTGGTAGTGGTGGAGGTGATATTGACCGTGGTAGTGGTGGAGGTGATATTGACTGTGGTAGTGGTGGAGGTGATATTGACTGTGGTAGTGGTGGAGGTGATATTGACTGTGGTAGTGGTGGAGGTGATATTGACTGTGGTAGTGGTGGAGGTGATATTGACTGTGGTAGTGGTGGAGGTGATATTGACGTGGTAGTGGTGGAGGTGATATTGACTGGTAGTGGTGGAGGTGATATTGACGTGGTAGTGGTGGAGGTGATATTGACGTGGTAGGGTGGAGGTGATATTGACCGTGGTAGTGGTGGAGGTGATATTGACTGTGGTAGTGGTGGAGGTGATATTGACTGTGGTAGTGGTGGAGGTGATATTGACCGTGGTAGTGGTGGAGGTGATATTGACTGTGGTAGTGGTGGAGGTGATATTGACCGTGGTAGTGGTGGAGGTGATATTGACCATGGTAGTGGTGGAGGTGATATTGACCATGGTAGTGGTGGAGGTGATATTCACTGTGGTAATGGTGGAGGTGATATTGACCATGGTTGTGGTGGAGGTGATATTGACCGTGGTAGTGGTGGAGGGGATATTGACTGTGGTAGTGGTGGAGGTGATATTGACCGTAGTAGTGGTGGAGGTTGGGTACGACCTTGAGGAATATAGTCGGGAGGAGGGTACGACCTTGTAGCACCACTAATGCAACTAGTTGGGTAGTCTCAAGGTTGTGGGCAGGTCGACACCCAGCTAGTGGTAGTAGGTGGGGGTTAAGGGCTACATGAGCAACAGTTCCAGGTCGACACCCAGCTAGTGGTAGTAGGTGGGGGTTAAGGGCTACATGAGAAACAGTTCCAGGATGAGGACAGAGTGGGGAAGACTGTACAAAAACGTCTTATCATACCTAGTAGTTTTTATCCTTGTAATTACCTGTTCTTGTGTGTCACACATTGTGTCAACACCTTGTGTGACAAAACACCTTGTGTGACACACCTTGTGTGACACAACACCTTGTGTGACACACCTTGTGTGACACAACACCTTGTGTGATACACCTTGTGTGACAACACCTTGTGTGTCAACACCTTGTGTGTCAACACCTTGTGTGACACAACACCTTGTGTGACACAACACCTTGTGTGACACAACACCTTGTGTGACACACCTTGTGTGACACAACACCTTGTGTGATACACCTTGTGTGATACACCTTGTGTGACAACACCTTGTGTGTCAACACCTTGTGTGTCAACACCTTGTGTGACAACACCTTGTGTGACAACACCTTGTGTGTCAACACCTTGTGTGTCAACACCTTGTGTGACAACACCTTGTGTGACAACACCTTGTGTGTCAACACCTTGTGTGTCAAAACACCTTGTGTGACAACACCTTGTGTGTCAACACCTTGTGTGTCAAAACACCTTGTGTGACACAACACCTTGTGTGTCAAAACACCTTGTGTGACACAACACCTTGTGTGTCGAAACACCTTGTGTGTCAAAACACCTTGTGTGACACGTCTATCCTCATCAACACATCTATCATCATCAACACATCTATCCTCATCAACACATCTATCCTCATGAACACATCTATCCTCATCAACACATCTATCCTCATGAACACATCTATCATCATCAACACATTTATCCTCATCAACACATCTATCATCATCAACACATCTATCCTCATCAACACATCTATCATCATCAACACATCTATCATCATCAACACATCTATCATCATCAACACATCTATCATCAACACATCTATCCTCATCAACACATCTATCCTCATCAACACATGTATCCTCATCAACACATCTATCATCATCAACACATCTATCATCATCAACACATCTATCCTCATCAACACATCTATCCTCATCAACACATCTATCATCATCAACACATCTATCCTCATCAACACATCTATCATCATCAACACATCTATCATCATCAACACATCTATCATCAACACATCTATCATCATCAACACATCTATCCTCATCAACACATCTATCATCAACACATCTATCATCATCAACACATCTATCATCATCAACACATCTATCATCATCAACACATCTATCATCATCAACACATCTATCCTCATCAACACATCTATCCTCATCAACACATCTATCCTCATCAACACATCTATCCTCATCAACACATCTATCATCAACACATCTATCATCATCAACACATCTATCATCATCAACACATCTATCATCATCAACACATCTATCATTATCAACACATCTATCATCAACACATTTATCATCATCAACACATCTATCATCATCAACACATCTATCCTCATCAACACATCTATCATCATCAACACATCTATCCTCATCAACACATCTATCATCATCAACACATCTATCATCATCAGCACATCTATCATCATCAACACATCTATCCTCATCAACACATCTATCATCATCACACATCTATCATCATCACATATCCTCATCAACACATCTATCATCATCAACACATCTATCCTCATCAACACATCTATTTCCATCATCAACACATCTATCATCATCAACACATCTATCTCATCAACACATCTATCTCATCAACACATTATCATCATCAACACATCTATCATCATCAACACATCTATCCTCATCAACACATCTATCATCATCAACACATCTATCATCATCAACACATCTATCATCATCAACACATCTATCCTCATCAACACATCTATCATCATCAACACATCTATCATCATCAACACATCTTTCATCATCAACACATCTATCATCATCAACACATCTATCCTCATCAACACATCTATCATCATCAACACATCTATCTCATCAACACATCTATCTCATCAACACATCTATCATCATCAACACATCTATCCTCATCAACACATCTATCATCATCAACACATCTATCATCATCAACACATCTATCATCATCAACACATCTATCATCATCAACACATCTATCTCATCAACACATCTATCTCATCAACACATCTATCATCATCAACACATCTATCATCATCAACACATCTATCATCATCAACACATCTATCATCATCAACACATCTATCATCATCAACACATCTATCATCATCAACACATCTATCATCATCAACACATCTATCATCATCAACACATCTATCCTCATCAACACATCTATCCTCATCAACACATCTATCCTCATCAACACATCTATCTATCCTCACAAACAGAAACATCTATCCTCATCAGTTTTATCTATTCCCACAATGTCACCGCCACAAACGTCATGTATGTTAATAACAATCACCTATCCTGGCTAGTGCCATGAAAGAGGTGGCTATGGAGGGGGTGGATGGCACTTTGTGTGGGTGTGGCACTGGTGCCATCCCGGTTAATTGTCTTAATTAGTGGGGTTCCTGCCTGGTTCATAGTGCCTCTTGTGGCACTCTCTCTGGTTACTGCCTGTCAGTCTGTCTGTCTGTCTGTCTCTCTCTCTCTCTCTCTCTCTCTCTCTCTCTCTCTCTCTCTCTCTCTCTCTCTCTCTCTCTCTATCATTAAAACATGTCATCTGGAAACCTTTGCTCAAAAATAGTGTTAAGTTTTCCCTGTCGACATCCTGTGTGTTGAAAGAAAAGGTCATGTGTCTCTTGTACGCCCTCTTGTACTCCCATTTGTACGCCCTCGTGTACACGTGTCTAACTTTGATCATTGGACAGTTGCAAGGTATAAACGTAGGTGTGTGTACAGAGGTACAATATACAGAATCTTGGGTGGAGTTTTGACGTGGCGAAACTCTGCATTGAACGAAACATCTGTAAATTAACATTGTGCACGTCGTGTGTTTCTTCTGTATCAAGTCGTTGGACTTGAGGCTCTCCCGTGGGCGAAACGTTGTCTCAGTAACAGCTTGGTAAATATTCAACAAAAAATACAAAATTGCCTTACTGAAGCAGTAGTGATTGATGGATGGTTGATGGGTAGGTTCTAGGGCTGTCCACTGCTAGAGGGCCATTACATTGTCCACTGCTAGAGGGCCATTACATTGTCCACTGCTAGAGGGCCATTACATTAACCACTGCTAGAGGGCCATTACATTGTCCACTGCTAGAGGGCCATTACATTGTCCACTGCTAGAGGACCATTACATTGTCCACTGCTAGAGGACCATTGGGGCTGTTCATTTCTTGAGGGTCATTAAGCTATCATCTACTTTTCTAGGGTCATTAAAGCAGTCTATATATATGTTGTGCTGAATAGGTCAAACTTGTGATTTTGGCTTAAATAGCAATGCTCTTCTTGCCGAATAAGACAAGCGAAAATTTGTGTATGCAATAATTTCGCAAAAATCATTCTGAACCTAACAAAAAAAAATATATTTCATTGTGTTTGTTTATTATTAAATTATTGTAAACTTATCTAAAATATATTTAGTTGGATTAGGCTAAATTAAATTGTGCTTGTTATAATAAGGTTAGGTAAGTTTTCTAAGGTTCTTTTGGTACAAAATTATTAATTTTTTACATTAACATAAATGAAAAAATATATACCTGGAGAGGGCTCCGGGGGTCAACGCCCCCGCGGCCCGGTCTGCGATCAGGGCTCATGGTGGATCAGGGCCTGGTCAACCAGGCTGTTACTGTTGACCGCACGCAAACTGACATATGAACCACAGCCCGGCTGGTCAGGTACTGACGTTAGGTGCCTGTCCAGTGCTGGGAGACAGTTGAACAGTCTTGGGCCCCTGACACTTATTGTGTTCTCTCAACGTGCTAGTGGCACCCCTGCTTTTCATTGGGGGGATGTTACATCGTCTGCCTAGTCTTTTGATTTCATGGGGAGTGATTTTCGTGTGCAAGTTTGGTACAAGTCCCTCTAGGATTTTCCAAGTGTATATGATCATATTTATATATGTGTGTGTGTGTGGGGGGCAGTGCTGTGCCACCTTTTTCAGTATGATAGTTAAACATTGGTAACATAATCTATGTATCCCCGTCATATTCCATCACACAGTGTATATACCCTGTTGTAGGGAGAAGTTGGGGAGGTCCAAGCTAACCCTGGAATTTAAAGCTCCACCCACCACACCCAGTTTGGTGTAGCCAGTAGTATAGTTTTTGTTGTTGTTTAGCAATACGTGGACGCTGTAGCAATGAAGGTGAGGACACTATAGTACTGAAGGTGAGGACAAAGCTGAAAGTGATATACAGTCACTTAAGATGGAAGGTGACAGTGTGAGACCAAATAATAATACTGGGGAAGGGGCAAGAGTCTCACAGGTTGACAGAGCGCATACGCCTGATACGGCGTACGCTCTCAGTAGCCCTATAAACCACAACAAACACAACCTAAAGGGACTTAATACGGTGTAAGCTGTCAGTGGCCCTATTAACCACAACAACAACAAACTCTGCCTAATAGTTCTTGATACGGCATTAACAATAGAGGCTAGAGGAATTTGATCCCTTATTGGAGGAAAGGGATTAAATACGACAAACAATCGGATCAGATAGAATAACACCTTTAATTTTGAATTTTGTGTGACCCCCTTGACAAGTATCTGAGGAAGTTTTTGTAAATGCCTTAACTACCAGACAGGTATAAAACTTCAAATATATCAAAACTTTAATATATCAAAGGTAATGGTAAAACCAGCATGAATCCAAGAATGACAAAACCTGTGTTTTGAATCTCTTAAAAGATTCCTGATTATAATACTAGGATACAGTATCGACAGGAGGAGGAATTAGACATGTGTGCAACACTTAGGTGTCTTATTTGTAGACGATGATTACCCTGTCTACTGTCTCAGTATATTATCTCTGTAATGAATTGGGAGAGTCGCTGGTTAGCGTATGTATGTAGCTCCTCATTTTAGAGTTATGTAGTAAAACGACGGAAGCAGGAAAGACCGGAAGTAAAACAAGAAAGACCGGAAGTAAAGCACGAAAGATCGGAAATAAACCAGGAAAAACCGGATATAACGCAGGAAATACCGGAAGTAAAGCGGGAAAGACCGGAAGTAAAGCAGAAAATACCGGAAGTAACGCAGGACAGACCAGAAGTAAAGCAGGAAAGAACGGAAATAAAGTAGGAAAGACCGGAAAGCAGCAAAGAGTAGTATGAGTAGTTAGAGTTCTGGACATTAAGAAAAACACAGATGGCTAAACAGTGTTTTTTTCTCTAGCATTGACCTTGGTCCAGTACCAGACTGTGTACTCATCACCTTGGTCCAGTACCAGACTGTGTACTCATCACCTTGGTCCAGTACCAGACTGTGTACTCATCACCTTGGTCCAGTACCAGACTGTGTACTCATCACCTTGGTCCAGTACCAGACTGTGTACTCAACACCTTGGTCCAGTACCAGACTGTGTACTCATCACCTTGGTCCAGTACCAGACTATGTACTCATCACCTTGGTCCAGTACCAGACTGTGTACTCATCACCTTGGTCCAGTACCAGACTATGTACTCATCACCTTGGTCCAGTACCAGACTGTGTACTCATCACCTTGGTCCAGTATCAGACTGTGTACTCATCACCTTGGTCCAGTACCAGACTGAGTACTCATCACCTTGGTCCAGTACCAGACTGTGTACTCATCACCTTGGTCCAGTACCAGACTGTGTACTCATCACCTTGGTCCAGTACCAGACTGTGTACTCATCACCTTGGTCCAGTACCAGACTATGTACTCATCACCTTGGTCCAGTACCAGACTGTGTACTCATCACCTTGGTCCAGTACCAGACTGTGTACTCATCACCTTGGTCCAGTACCAGACTATGTACTCATCACCTTGGTCCAGTACCAGACTGTGTACTCATCACCTTGGTCCAGTACCAGACTATGTACTCATCACCTTGGTCCAGTACCAGACTGTGTACTCATCACCTTGGTCCAGTACCAGACTATGTACTCATCACCTTGGTCCAGTACCAGACTGTGTACTCATCACCTTGGTCCAGTACCAGACTGTGTACTCAACACCTTGGTCCAGTACCAGACTGTGTACTCATCACCTTGGTCCAGTACCAGACTGTGTACTCATCACCTTGGTCCAGTACCAGACTGTGTACTCATCACCTTGGTCCAGTACCAGACTGTGTACTCATCACCTTGGTCCAGTACCAGACTGTGTACTCATCACCTTGGTCCAGTACCAGACTGTGTACTCATCACCTTGTTCCAGTACCAGACTGTGTACTCATCACCTTGGTCCAGTACCAGACTGTGTACTCATCACCTTGGTCCAGTACCAGACTGTGTACTCATCACCTTGGTCCAGTACCAGACTGTGTACTCATCACCTTGGTCTTGTACCAGACTGTGTACTCATCACCTTGGTCTTGTACCAGACTGTGTACTCAACACCTTGGTCCAGTACCAGACTGTGTACTCATCACCTTGGCCCAGTACCAGACTGTGTACTCAACACCTTGGTCCAGTACCAGACTGTGTACTCATCACCTTGGTCCAGTACCAGACTGTGTACTCATCACCTTGGTCCAGTACCAGACTATGTACTCATCACCTTGGTCCAGTACCAGACTGTGTACTCATCACCTTGGTCCAGTACCAGACTGTGTACTCAACACCTTGGTCCAGTACCAGACTGTGTACTCATCACCTTGGTCCAGTACCAGACTGTGTACTCATCACCTTGGTCCAGTACCAGACTGTGTACTCATCACCTTGGTCCAGTACCAGACTGTGTACTCATCACCTTGGTCCAGTACCAGACTGTGTACTCATCACCTTGGTTCAGTACCAGACTGTGTACTCATCACCTTGTTCCAGTACCAGACTGTGTACTCATCACCTTGGTCCAGTACCAGACTGTGTACTCATCACCTTGGTCCAGTACCAGACTGTGTACTCATCACCTTGGTCCAGTACCAGACTGTGTACTCATCACCTTGGTCTTGTACCAGACTGTGTACTCATCACCTTGGTCTTGTACCAGACTGTGTACTCAACACCTTGGTCCAGTACCAGACTGTGTACTCATCACCTTGGTCCAGTACCAGACTGTGTACTCAACACCTTGGTCCAGTACCAGACTGTGTACTCATCACCTTGGTCCAGTACCAGACTGTGTACTCATCACCTTGGTCCAGTACCAGACTGTGTACTCATCACCTTGGTCCAGTACCAGACTGTGTACTCATCACCTTGGTCCAGTACCAGACTGAGTACTCATCACCTTGGTCCAGTACCAGACTGAGTACTCATCACCTTGGTCCAGTACCAGACTGTGTACTCATCACCTTGGTCCAGTACCAGACTGTGTACTCATCACCTTGGTCCAGTACCAGACTGTGTACTCATCACCTTGGTCCAGTACCAGACTGTGTACTCATCACCTTGGTCCAGTACCAGACTGAGTACTCAACATTTTGGTGCAGTACCAGACTGTGTACTCATCACCTTGGTCCAGTACCAGACTGAGTACTCAACACCTTGGTGCAGTACCAGACTGTGTACTCATCACCTTGGTACAGTACCAGACTGTGTACTCATCACCTTGGTCCAGTACCAGACTGTGTACTCATCACCTTGGTCCAGTACCAGACTGAGTACTCATCACCTTGGTCCAGTACCAGACTGTGTACTCATCACCTTGGTTCAGTACCAGACTGTGTACTCATCATCTTGGTCCAGTACCAGACTGTGTACTCATCACCTTGGTCCAGTACCAGACTGTGTACTCATCACCTTGGTCCAGTACCAGACTGTACTCATCACCTTGGTCTTGTACTAGACTGTGTACTCATCACCTTGGTCCAGTACCAGACTGTGTACTCATCACCTTGGTCCAGTACCAGACTGTGTACTCATCACCTTGGTCCAGCACCAGACTGTGTACTCATCACCTTGGTCCAGTACCAGACTATGTACTCATCACCTTGGTCCAGTACCAGACTGTGTACTCATCACCTTGGTCCAGTACCAGACTATGTACTCATCACCTTGGTCCAGTACCAGACTGTGTACTCATCACCTTGGTCAGTACCAGACTGTGTACTCATCACCTTGGTCCAGTACCAGACTGTGTACTCATCACCTTGGTCCAGTACCAGACTATGTACTCATCACCTTGGTCCAGTACCAGACTGTGTACTCATCACCTTGGTCCAGTACCAGACTGTGTACTCATCACCTTGGTCCAGTACCAGACTATGTACTCATCACCTTGGTCCAGTACCAGACTGTGTACTCATCACCTTGGTCCAGTACCAGACTGTGTACTCATCACCTTGGTCCAGTACCAGACTGTGTACTCATCACCTTGGTCCAGTACCAGACTGTGTACTCATCACCTTGGTCTTGTACCAGACTGTGTACTCATCACCTTGGTCTTGTACCAGACTGTGTACTCATCACCTTGGTCTTGTACTAGACTGTGTACTCATCACCTTGGTCTTGTACTAGACTGTGTACTCATCATCTTGGTCTTGTACTAGACTGTGTACTCATCACCTTGGTCTTGTACTAGACTGTGTACTCGCCACCTTGGTCCAGTACCAGACTGTGTACTCGCCACTACCACAGAATATGGTACTAAACTGGTGTTAACGCTGGAGATAAATGGTATAGAATACACGATCAAAAAACAGACACAGGTGCACTAGAATGCGATCCATTATTGACAACGTTTCGCCCACACTCTGGACTTCATCAACATAGGTGAACCCCTCGCTAGGAACCTCTTCATTATTATGCCACTCGCCCGTCTTGGGCAGGTTAGTCTCTAATACAACCTACCCAAGATTCTCCACCTGACTCTCAACGTAAGGATTCGGTATTCCATCTCACTTGTGTTAATTAATTAAATACCTGTTGTTATTTACTGTAAGTGAGACAAGCATTAAGGGAGAGTGAGAGAGAGAGAGAGGGAGGATATATAGGGGCTAAGATGAGGGAGGAAGGTAAGGAGAGAGGATATATACACCCAGACGTGTATTTCTGTGCGTGTGTATGTCTGGTGGCAAAAAGATTTTGTGCAGCCTTAATGACCCTTGTGTAGTCGATAGGGTTTAAACCTCAGTAAGGAAGCAGCCAGGTAGAAAGCACGTAATGTTTGGTGATGCCAGTTCCCGAGACTGTGTGCACTCTGATGTACCTTGAAGCTGTGTACACTATTAACACATTTACCCTCATACAGCTGTGTCTTGGCTGTGTCTTGGCTGTAACTTGCCTACTTTTATCAGAAGAATCTTTGACAATGTTGCACAACAGTGAACACAGTCTTAACACACCTAACCTTTAACTCGCTCCTTGCACACACATGTATATGCAAATATCTTGCATATTTATATATATATATATATATATATATATATATATATATATATATATATATATATATATATATATATATATATATATAAGAGGAGGGGAGTTGTTGATTGATAGTTCTAGGCCTTTAGTATTGCAATCAGCACATCTTCAGGAGCTTGCAGTGTTGCAGAAATGAGTAGCAAGTCCAGGTAGATTCGTTGAAGGGAACGACTCTAGTTAGAATAAGGTAGATGGCGCCAGGCAGACCAGTGCCAGAAGAAGGAAGGCACAGTTTAACACAGTGGAAAACAGCCAGCCCATCCCACAAACACTGTTAGTGTAGCAGTGACCTACCCAGCATAACATCAGTGATGTGCCAGTTATCAAACACATCTATACCTACCTGGAGTCTACCTGGAGGACATTCCGGGGATCGACGTCCCCGCGGCCCTGTCTATGACCAGGCCTCCCGGTGGATCAGGGCCTGATCAACCAGGCTGTTACTGCTGGCTCCACGTAGTCCAACGTACGAACCACAGCCCGGATGATCTGGCACTGACTTTAGGTATCTGTCCAGCTCCCTCTTGAAGGCAACGAGAGGTCTACTGGTAATGCCCCTTATGGCTGGTGGGAGGCTGTTGAACAGTCTTGGGCCCCTGACACTTATTGTGTTTTCTCTTAGTGTACCAGTGGCGTCCCTAGTTTTCACTGGGGGTACGTTGCACCGTCTGTCAAGTCTTTTGCTTTCGTATGGAGTGATTTCTGTGTGCATATTAGGGACCAATCCCTCTAGAATCTTCCAGGTGTAGATTATGATATATCTCTCTCGCCTGCGCTCCAGTGAATATAAGTCTAGTGCTTCCAGGCGTTCCCAGTAGTTAAGGTGTTTGATGGAACTTATACGTGCAGTAAAGGTTCTCTGTACATTCTCTAGATCTGCAATTTCACCTGTCTTGAATGGGGATGTTAATGTACAGCAGTATTCTAGCCTAGAGAGAACAAGTGATTTAAAAAGGATCATCATTGGCTTGGCATCTCTTGTCTTGAATGTTCTCATTATCCATCCTATCAGTTTCCTCGCAGATGTGATAGTGGCATTGTTGTGGTCCTTGAAGGTGAGGTCTTCAGACATTACCACACCCAGGTCCTTCACATTACTTTTCCGCTCTATTGTGTGATTGGAGTTTGTAATATACTCAGTCCTAGCTATTATTTCCTCCAGTTTTCCATAACGGAGTAGTTGGAATTTGTCTTCATTGAACATCATATTGTTCTCTGTTGCCCATTGGAAAACTTGGTTTATATCTTCTTGGAGATTTGCCGTGTCCTCAATGGATGACACTCATGCAGATCCTAGTATCGTCTGCAAGGATGATACTGGCCCAGTGGCTAACGCGACGGTCTGGAGTTTTGAGACTCTCATCGCGGGTTCTAACCCCACCCGTGGTATGGTTTGTTTGCAATCGTGCCATTACGATTTCGTGAGTCAGCTATGGTTTACATCTCTGTCTATGTCTGATATGAGGATGAGGAACAGGATAGGTGCGAGTACTGTGCCTTGTGGGACAGAGCTCTTCACTATGGCAGCATCCGATTTAACTCTGTTTACCACTACTCTTTGTGTTCCATTGGTTAGGAAGTTGAAGATCCATCTGCCTACTTTGCCAGTTATTCCTTTAGCACGTATTTTGTGTGCTATTACACTATGATCACACTTGTCAAAGGCTTTTGAAAAATCTGTGTATACTACATCTGCATTCTGCTTGTTTTCCAGAGGATCTAAGACTATATCATAGTGGTCTAGCAGTTGCGAGAAGCAGGAGCGACCTGCTCTGAAACCATGTTGCCCTGGATTGTGCAATTTTTGGGAGTCCAAGTGGTTTGCAATCCTGCTTTTTAGAACTCTTTCAAAGATTTTTATGATATGGGACGTTAAAGCTATTGGGCTATAGTTCTTAGCTACTGCTTTGCTGCCACCTTTATGGAGTGGGGCTATATCCGTTGTTTTTAGTGACTGTGGAATCTCGCCTGTGTCTAAGCTCCTTCTCCATAGTATACTTAGGGCCTGTGAGAGGGGTTTCTTGCAGTTCTTAATGAACACAGAGTTCCACGAGTCTGGGCCTGGGGCTGAGAGCATGGGCATGTCGTCGATGGCTTTCTCAAAGTCTAGAGGAGTTAGGGTTATGTCAGAAATTTGGCATATATTGGCAGGGTTTTGAGGCTCATTCATGAAAAAATTGTTTGGATTGTCTATCTTTAGACGGATTTGTGGTTCGCTGAACACAGAGTCAGGAAACCTTACCAAGTACTTGTCTAGCATAGTCCAGTAGACCTCCTGCAGTGCTCCTTCTTTCTCATCTTCTAAGTGTTTTGTTACAATTAGTGGAACTGGGTTGTAGGAGTGAGATAGCAACACCAGGAGCAGCAACACTCTGACAGGAAATACCTAAACGTTTGAAAGGCTCTCTCTTCTGTGTGTGTGTGTGTACTCACCTAGTTGTGGTTGCAGGGGTCGATTCATAGCTCCTGGACCCGCCTCTTCACTGGCGTGTGTGTGTGTCTCTCTCTCTCTCTCTCTCTCTCTCTCTCTCTCTCTCTCTCTCTCTCTCTCTCTCTCTCCCCTCTCCCCTCTCTCCCCTCCCCACCTTCAAAAACATACCCTCCCCCTGGCACTGTTTTAAATATAACAGGGTATACACTGAGGTCTTTGTATACTTCATTGTTTACGCAGACATCTTTTCTATGAAATTTAAAGTGCAAGCAAACTAAGCCCTTGATGACGTCACGCTGATAGACAGGCGAGCAGCGGAATCAGTCAGAGTCAACAAACAACCTGGCTGGACGCCGTGACGTCATCTACCGTCTGGGCTGGCTTGGACGTGGAGGTCAGGGTTAAGTGACGTCTCAAGCAATACCTGCGATGATGTCACAGCCAGACCTGGTGCTGTGATGCCACTACAAATATTGTGGAAAAGCCTCACTCATTGAGGTCTGTGGTTCGATCCCCGGTACGGGTGGAGACACTAGTACGTGTTTCCTTAAGATACCTACTGTCCCTCTTCACCTAGCAGTAAGCAGGTACCTGGGTGTTACCTTACGCCTGCTGTCCCTGTTCACCTAACAGTAAGTAGGTACCTTGATGTTAGTCACCTTACAGCTGCTGTCTCTGTTCACCTAGCAGTAAGTAGGTACCTGGGTGTTAGTGGACTGGTGTGGGTGGCATCCTGGGGGACAAAATTAACCTAAGTTGCGGGAAATGCTCTGCATAACCAGGGACTTTCTATATAGTATGTCATTGGTGTCAGCTATGGTCTGTATAAGTTGTATCATGTACTGGTAGAAATAAAGAGCTACACCAGCCTGAACTAACACCAGCAGGAGCTACACCAGCCTGGACTAACACCAGCAGGAGCTACACCAGCCATTACTAGCACCAACAGGAGGTACACCACCCTGGACTAACACCATCAGGAGCTACACCAGCCATTACTAACACCAGCAGAAGCTAAACCAGCCTGGACTAACACCAGGCAAGCACCAGACGAGCCTGGCCCATGGCCGGGCTCAGAGAGTAGATACTCTCGAAACTCTTCAAAGGTATATCAAAGGTAAGGTATATCAGCAGGAGCTACACCAGCCTGGACTAACACCAGCAGGAGCTACACCAGCCTGGACTAACACCAGCAGGAGCTACACCAGCCTGGACTAACACCAGCAGGAGCTACACCAGCCTGGACTAACACCAGCAGGAGCTACACCAGCCTGGACTAACACCAGGGAGGTGGGTGTGGTGATGGGTGCAAGTTGATCCACAAGCTAGTTGTGTGGGTCTTGTGGTGGCCCTGGCCCTCAGGCTGACAGCCGCGGGGAGCACGTTGTGTGGGTCTTGTGGTGGCCCTGGCCCTCAGGCTGACAGCCGCGGGGAGCACGTTGTGTGGGTCTTGGTGCCCCTGGCCTCAGGCTGACAGCCGCGGGGAGCACGTTGAGTGGGTCTTGTGGTGGCCCTGGCCCTCAGGCTGACAGCCGCGGGAAGCATGTCAGGTGTGTCTTGTGGTAGCCATGGCCCTCAGGCTGACAACCGCGGGGAGCACGTCAGGTGTGTCTTGTGGTGGCCCTGGCCCTCAGGCTGATAGCCGCGGGGAGGACGTTGGGTGGGTCTTGTGGTGGCCCTGGCCCTCAGGCTGACAGCCGCGGGGAGGACGTTGGGTGGGTCTTGTGGTGGCTCTGGCCCTCAGGCTGACAGCCGCGGGGAGGACGTTGGGTGGGTCTTGTGGTGGTTCTGGCCCTCAGGCTGACAGCCGCGGGGAGGACGTTGGGTGGGTCTTGTGGTGGCTCTGGCCCTCAGGCTGACAGCCGCGGGGAGGAAGGACGTTGGGTGGGTCTTGTGGTGGCCCTGGCCCTCAGGCTGACAACCGCGGGGAGCACGTCAGGTGTGTCTTGTGGTGGCCCTGGCCCTCAGGCTGATAGCCGCGGGGAGGACGTTGGGTGGGTCTTGTGGTGGCTCTGGCCCTCAGGCTAACAGCCGCGGGGAGGACGTTGGGTGGGTCTTGTGGTGGCTCTGGCCCTCAGGCTGACAGCCGCGGGGAGGACGTTGGGTGGGTCTTGTGGTGGCTCTGGCCCTCAGGCTAACAGCCGCTGGGAGGACGTTGGGTGGGTCTTGTGGTGGCCCTGGACCTCAGGCTGACAGCCGCGGGGAGGACGTTGGGTGGGTCTTGTGGTGGCTCTGGCCCTCAGGCTGACAGCCGCGGGGAGGACGTTGGGTGGGTCTTGTGGTGGTTCTGGCCCTCAGGCTGACAGCCGCGGGGAGGACGTTGGGTGGGTCTTGTGGTGGCTCTGGCCCTCAGGCTGACAGCCGCGGGGAGGACGTTGGGTGGGTCTTGTGGTGGCCCTGGCCCTCAGGCTGACAGCCGCGGGGAGGACGTTGGGTGGGGGAGTGGGACAATACTCCCTTGGGGGAGAGAAAACCCCAGTGGAAGAGGAAGCGGCACACTGTGGCAGCACAGGTCCACACCGCCCTCTCCTGGAGACTTATCGTACCTCTTCTGAAAGCTGTGTGCTACCCGATATGTTCATGCATTTTAGCGGCTTTGTATTTGACTCGAATTACATGTAAACCACACATTGTATTGTAAACCACACATTGTATTGTAAACTACACATTGTATTGTAAACTACACATTGTATTGTAAACTACACATTGTATTGTAAACTACACATTGTATTGTAAACTACACATTGTATTGTAAACTACACATTGTATTGTAAACCACACATTGTATTGTAAACTACACATTGTATTGTAAACTACACATTGTATTGTAAACTACACATTGTATTGTAAACTACACATTGTATTGTAAACTACACATTGTACTGTAAACTACACATTGTATTGTAAACTACACATTGTAAACTACACATTGTATTGTAAACCACACATTGTATTGTAAACCACACATTGTACTGTAAACTACACATTGTATTGTAAACTACACATTGTATTGTAAACTACACATTGTATTGTAAACTACACATTGTATAAACACATTGTATTAACTACATTGTAAACTACACATTGTATTGTAAACTACACATTGTATTGTAAACTACACATTGTATTGTAAACTACACATTGTATTGTAAACTACACATTGTATTGTAAACTACACATTGTATTGTAAACTACACATTGTATTGTAAACTACACATTGTAAACTACACATTGTATTGTAAACTACACATTGTATTGTAAACTACACATTGTATTGTAAACTACACATTGTATTGTAAACCACACATTGTATTGTAAACTACACATTGTATTGTAAACTACACATTGTACTGTAAACTACACATTGTACTGTAAACTACACATTGTACTGTAAACTACACATTGTACTGTAAACTACACATTGTATTGTAAACTACACATTGTACTGTAAACTACGCATTGTACTGTAAACTACACATTGTATTGTAAACTACGCATTGTACTGTAAACTACACATTGTACTGTAAACTACGCATTGTACTGTAAACTACACATTGTACTGTAAACTACGCATTGTACTGTAAACTACGCATTGTACTGTAAACTACGCATTGTATTGTAAACTACACATTGTACTGTAAACTACACATTGTACTGTAAACTACACATTGTAAACTACACATTGTATTGTAAACTACACATTGTATTGTAAACTACACATTGTACTGTAAACTACTCATTGTACTGTAAACTACGCATTGTACTGTAAACTACGCATTGTACTGTAAACTACACATTGTTACTATGTAAACTACCATTGTATGTAAACTACGCATTGTATTGTAAACTACACATTGTATTGTAAACTACACATTGTACTGTAAACTACCATTGTCTGTAAACTACCATTGTATGTAAACTACACATTGTACTGTAAACTACGCATAGTACTGTAAACTACGCATTGTATTGTAAACTACGCATTGTATTGTAAACTACACATTGTATTGTAAACTACACATTGTACTGTAAACTACACATTGTACTGTAAACTACACATTGTATTGTAAACTACACATTGTACTGTAAACTACGCATTGTACTGTAAACTACACATTGTACTGTAAACTACACATTGTACTGTAAACTACACATTGTACTGTAAACTACGCATTGTACTGTAAACTACGCATTGTATTGTAAACTACACATTGTATTGTAAACTACACATTGTATTGTAAACTACACATTGTATTGTAAACTACACATTGTATTGTAAACTACGCATTGTATTGTAAACTACGCATTGTACTGTAAACTACGCATTTATGTAAACTACGATTGTATTGTAAACTAACATTGTACTGTAAACTACCATTGTATTGTAAACTACACATTGTATTGTAAACTACCATTGTATGTAAACTACCATTGTATTGTAAACTACGTTGTATTGTAAACTACATTGTATGTAAACTACACATTGTATGTAAACTACACATTGTATGTAAACTACACATTGTGTAAACTACATTGTATGTAAACTAGCATTGTACTGTAAACTACACATTGTACTGTAAACTACACATTGTACTGTAAACTACACATTGTACTGTAAACTACCATTGTACTGTAAACTACACATTGTACTGTAAACTACACTTGTACTTGTAAACTACACATTGTACTGTAAACTACACATTGTACTGTAAACTACACATTGTCTGTAAACTACACATTGTTTAAACTACACATTGTTTAACTTTTACTGTAACTCACGATTGTATTAAACTAATGCTGAATACATTTACTGTAAACTACCAGTTGTAAACTACACATTGTATGTAACTACCATTATTGTAAACTACACATTGTTTTGTAACTAACATTAGTTGTAAACTAACATTGTATTTAGATACACGTTGTGTCCTACTCATTGTTTGAACTGGTCTAGTTGTATCTGTAACTACTGTTGTACTACATTGTCTGACTACTCATTGTAACTACACATTGTAAACTAAGCGGTTGTTGCTGTAAACTACAGTTGTGTTGTCACTAAGTTGTACTGTCAATTTCCTACTACATTGTTCACTGTAAACTAGCTGTTGTGACTGTGTAACTGACTATTTGTATTGTAAACTACCATTTGCTGTAGGCTCCGTTTAGCTGTAAACTACACTTATGTTTAACTAACATTTAGAGCTACCTTTGTGTAAACCTAGCATTTCTGTAGTTTGCTGTCTAATTGTTTGCCTGGTCACTATTGTGCTGGTAAATAGCTTGCCTGGTACTACGTGCTTGCTGTAGTGTTACTAGTCAGTGTCTTCTCATTGCTTGTATTGCTGTAACTAAGTTGCTTAACTACTAGTTTAAGCACATGATCCACTTCTTGACTGGTTTCTAGGTTGTTCTACTTGCCTGAGCTAGGCTCCCGGCTGAGATGCTTGCCTACGGTCTGGTGCTCAGGCTAGTCTTCTGCTAGCTTGCCAGGCTGTGTCTTGTAACTGGTCTGTGATTGCCTGTTCTAGTGTTTGCCTGATCTAGCTTTGCCTGGTCTAGTGTTTGCCTGGTCTAAGTTTGCCTGGTCTAGTGTTGCCTGGTCTAGTGTCTTGCCTGGCTAGTGTCTTGCCTGGTCTAGTGTTTGCCTGGTCTAGTGTCTTGCCTGGTCAGTGCTTCCTGGTCTAGTGTTGCTGGTCTAGTGCTTGTCTGTTCTAGTGTTTGCCTGGTCTAGTGTTTGCCTGGTCTAGTGTTTGCCTGGTCTAATGTTTGCCTGGTCTAGTGTTTGCCTGGTCTAGTGCTTGCCTGGTCTAGTGTTTGCCTGGTCTAGTGTTTGCCTGGTCTAGTGTTTGCCTGGTCTAGTGCTTACCTGGTCTAGTGTTTGCCTGGTCTAGTGCTTGCCTGGTCTAGTGTTTGCCTGGTCTAGTGTTTGCCTGGTCTAGTGTTTGCCTGGTCTAGTGCTTGCCTGGTCTAGTGTTTGCCTGGTCTAGTGTTTGCCTGGTCTAGTGTTCTGCTAGGCTGCCCGGTCTAGTGTTTGCCTGGTCTAGTGTTTGCCTGGTCTAGTGCTTGCCTGGTCTAGTGCTTTGCCTGGTCTAGTGCTTGCCTGGTCTAGTGTTTGCCTGGTCTAGTGCTTGCCTGGTCTAGTGTTTGCCTGGTCTAGTGCTTGCCTGGTCTAGTGTTTGCCTGGTCTAGTGTTTGCCTGGTCTAGTGCTTGCCTGGTCTAGTGCTTGCCTGGTCTAGTGTTTGCCTGGTCTAGTGCTTGCCTGGTCTAGTGTTTGCCTGGTCTAGTGTTTGCCTGGTCTAGTGCTTGCCTTGTCTAGTGCTTGCCTGGTCTAGTGCTTGCCTGGTCTAGTGCTTGCCTGGTCTAGTGCTTGCCTGGTCTAGTGTTTGCCTGGTCTAGTGCTTGCCTGGTCTAGTGCTTGCCTGGTCTAGTGCTTGCCTGGTCTAGTGCTTGCCTGGTCTAGTGTTTGCCTGGTCTAGTGCCTGGCTAGTGCTTGCCTGGTCTAGTGCTTGCCTGGTCTGAGTGCTTGCCTGGTCTAGTGCTTGCCTGGTCTAGTGCTTGCCTGGTCTAGTGCTTGCCTGGTCTAGTGCTTGCCTGGTCTAGTGCTTGCCTGGTCTAGTGCTTGCCTGGTCTAGTGCTTGCCTGGTCTAGTGTTTGCCTGGTCTAGTGCTTGCCTGGTCTAGTGTTTGCCTGGTCTAGTGCTTGCCTGGTCTAGTGCTTGCCTGGTCTAGTGCTTGCCTGGTCTAGTGCTTGCCTGGTCTAGTGTTTGCCTGGTCTAGTGCTTGCCTTGTCTAGTGTTTGCCTGGTCTAGTGCTTGCCTGGACTAGTGCTTGCCTGGTCTAGTGCTTGCCTTGTCTAGTGTTTGCCTGGTCTAGTGCTTGCCTGGTCTAGTGCTTGCCTGGTCTAGTGCTTGCCTGGTCTAGTGCTTGCCTGGTCTAGTGCTTGCCTGGTCTAGTGTTTGCCTGGTCTAGTGCTTTGCCTGGTCTAGTGCTTGCCTGGTCTAGTGCTTGCCTGGTCTAGTGTTTGCCTGGTCTAGTGCTTGCCTGGTCATTGAGTGGGGTATCTATCTTATCAGAGAGAGTTAACGCTGGCAGGATAATGGTGACCTCTTCCTTATCACACACACCACACACACTACAAACTAGCCTCTCCTTGCTGGACTTGTTCACCACGACAATTTAGAAATCTGGTCTAGAATTTTGAAACCTATATTGAAATCTACAATTTTGAGGCCTGGCTTATTAATTAAATCTAGAATTTTGAGGTCTGATTTATTGAATCTAGAATTTTGAGGTCTGGCTTATTGAGAGAGCGATGCCTAATAATAAGTACATGGGAGATACTTGAGGGCCAAATGCCATTAAAAATAAAGCCAGTGAAAAGCAGGGAAGCTGTGGGCCCAGTAAGAGAATACTGTGTCAACATCCGTAAGTGTCACTCACTGAAATGATGACAGTACTTGCTGTGTACAAGTCTTCCAGAGGAAACTTCATCAGTACCTCCGTCAAGTGGTAGAGCAAGCAGGCTGTGGTGGACATGTGGGGCAGCGGGCCGCCAACAGCAACAACCTGGTTGACCAGGCTAGCACCAGACAAGCCTGGCCCAGGGCCGCGGCTGCGGGGGTAGGAAAACTCTCGATACCCTTCGGAGGTATATCATAGGTACTGAGGTGAGGCTGCTGGAGTGTGTTGGGATGTTATCCATTTAAGTCCTGGTGTTGTGTACCTCATATCCATCCTGTGGATGGTAGTGGCTAGTTTATTGTGTACCTCATATCCATCCTGTGGATGGTAGTGGCTAGTTTATTGTGTACCTCATATCCATTCTGTGGATGGTAGTGGCTAGTTTATTGTGCACCTCA
Organism: Cherax destructor; assembly: GCA_009830355.1. Classification (NCBI taxonomy): domain Eukaryota; kingdom Metazoa; phylum Arthropoda; class Malacostraca; order Decapoda; family Parastacidae; genus Cherax; species Cherax destructor. The sequence continues at coordinate 26,067 of WNWK01018058.1, forward strand.
TATCCATCCTGTGGATGGTAGTGGCTAGTTTATTGTGTACCTCATATCCATCCTGTGGATGGTAGTGGCTAGTTTATTGTGTACCTCATATCCATCCTGTGGATGGTAGTGGCTAGTTTATTGTGTACCTCATATCCATCCTGTGGATGGTAGTGGCTAGTTTATTGTGTACCTCATATCCATCCTGTGGATGGTAGTGGCTAGTTTATTGTGTACCTCATATCCATCCTGTGGATGGTAGTGGCTAGTTTGGAAATAAATGGTATAAAATACCGATCTGTCTGTGACTCGATAAAGCCCACTGCGTGGGCGAAACGTTGTCAATAAAGGATCACATTATACTGCTTATGTGTTTATTTTTCCAGTGGCTAGTTTATTGTGCACCTCATATCCATCCTGTGGATGGTAGTGGCTAGTTTATTGTGTACCTCATATCCATCCTGTGGATGGTAGTGGCTAGTTTATTGTGCACCTCATATCCATCCTGTGGATGGTAGTGGCTAGTTTATTGTGTACCTCATATCCATCCTGTGGATGGTAGTGGCTAGTTTATTGTGCACCTCATATCCATCCTGTGGATGGTAGCACAAGAACATATGGATACACAAAAGGCCTAGGAACTAGGCCCCAAAAGGGTTAACAGGAGAACATCTGGATTTATATCTACAGTTTACTTATCAGTTTTAAGCAAATTTGCTTGGAGTCCTGACTTGTTTACATTGTAGAAGAGAGGTAGCAGACTGTCTTAAAGAAGACAAGAAACGGGTAAAAGAATTTGTGGTGACTGGTAGATGACCTGTCAGTTACTTACCATGATAATGGAAGGTACTGAGTGATGGTGAGGTGATAATGATTGATAGTGAGGGTGATGATTGATGGTGAGGGTGATAATGATTGATGAAGAGGATTTTGATTGATGGTGAGGGTGATAATGATTGATGGTGAGGGTGATAATGATTGATGAAGAGGATTTTGATTGATGGTGAGGGTGATAATGATTGATGGTGAGGGTGATAATGATTGATGGTCGTGAGGGTGATGATGGTGAGTGTGAGGGTGGTGAAGGTGATGATGGTGAGTGTGAGGGTGATGGTGAATGTAGTGATGGTGACCAGTGTCCACAAGAACATCTAGAAGATTCTCTGTGTACTTGACATACTTCTGTATCGATCACCTCCCTCCCTGGATGATAGACTGGATGACAGACTGGATGTTAGACTGGATGACAGACTGGATGACAGACTGGATGACAGACTGGATGACAGACTGGATGTTAGACTGATGACAGACTGGATGTTAGACTGATGACAGACTGGATGTTAGACTGGATGACAGACTGGATGTTAGACTGATGACAGACTGGACGATAGACTGGATGACAGACTGGATGTTAGACTGGATGACAGACTGGATGTTAGACTGGATGACAGACTGGATGTTAGACTATATGACAGACTGGATGTTAGACTGATGACAGACTGGATGTTAGACTGATGACAGACTGTATGTTAGACTGGATGACAGACTGGATGTAAGACTGGGCGATAGACTGGATGATAGACTGGATGACAGACTGGATGATAGACTGGACGATAGACTGGATGATAGACTGGACGACAGACTGGATGATAGGACTGGACGATAGACTGGATGACAGACTGGATGATAGACTGGACGATAGACTGGATGACAGACTGGATGATTGGATGTTAGACTGATGACAGACTGGATGTTAGACTGGATGATTGGATGTTATGTTGCGTGGAGGTTCTTTCGTAGATTGGGTAATGAACAGATGAGTTTGGGATGGTAAATTGGTATATTAAGGTCAATTAGACAGGGTGGAATCTCAGAGTTGCAGGCCTAGTCTTCTCTACACGGTATCTGGATGGTGACTGAGGCACTGCTCCGAGCAGGGCTCATAGCGTTCAAAGGGTTGACCTTTGACATGGGTGACCTTTGACATTGGGCTAACGGTTGCATCGGTTGGTCACGTGAGCAGAAACGGTTATACCCTATGAACTCTCACTGAGCTTACAGTGACAGCTCGGCTACGGTACGTATGTCGTCTTGACATACATCTATACAAAATAAAGACAACAGGCGTACGACTCTGAGCTGATTCTATACAATATCAAAGTACACAACAGTTGAATATTATACTTCACATGGATCTTATCGTGATGGAAAACAATCTACTTTACTATATGATATATCATGATACATAGGAATTAATTAAATGAGCTCATTTCTTAGAAAATTATGATAAAAGAAAAACAAAAATAATTTATGTCGATCGATCGAATTTGTCTTCATGTGATCTACGAATTCTGAGGAAATATATATTTACAAGAAGGTAGTGATTAACAGACAAGGTAGATCTGGTGCACTCAAATCTATACTGTTAATTCTCAGAATTCGGAGAGAACGTGAACACATTAAAAAATTTTTTTTTTGAATAATACTAAGTTGATATTATAACACACAGTTGAACACTTACTACATTATTTATCTATACAGGTTATTTACATTTAACCCCAACTCTGCTAGGGTGAGATTGATATAGGCTGTATGATTATCATCTCTGGTTGGATCAAACTCTGTTACAATAGGTAACTCAACTTCTGATTGAGGAGGGTTTACACTGGTATCCACAAATGATACTTGGGGATTTCTCAACACTTGTCGTGTACGTAGGGATTAACGACATTCAGGTTGATCTGACTGATCATTAGAGGTAGAGGGTACAGCAACAGGGGAATTATCAGATTCTGTCTCACTTGTCTGATTCTCAGGGGTGTCAGGGACTTCATCATCATCGCATACTAACTTTATATGATCCAAATGCGATTCCTTAAACTGACCCGTACTAATTTCTCTAACTTTATACTTATTGCCGTTAATATGTTCGACTACTCTATAAGGACCGACAAACTTTTGGTCAAGTTTTGGCATTGCTGAAGTTTTGTTAAAATTAAACAACATGACTCTGGAACCTACTTGAACTTTAGTCAGCTTGGCTCGAGTATTAGTTACTCTAGTAAATTCTGCTGTTGACTTATGAAGTGTTTGATGAATTCGTCTGAAGACACTTTGAGCTTGACTGGTACGGACTGCTACGAAATCATCAGGATTGTAAGTCGGTTTCGGATTGGAATATAACAGCTCATAAGGCAGATGCTTATCGACACCATACAGTGCATAGTGTGGGGTATCACCTATAGAAACGTTAAAAGCAGAATTTATGGCACATTGAACATCAGGAATGACTTCATCCCAGGTTACACTATTGGGATTGATGGTAGCTCTCAAGACGTCAAGGACTTTCTTTTTTATTTTTTTATTAACACATCGGCCGATTCCCACCAAGGCAAGGTGGCCCGAAAAAGAAAAACTTTCATCATCATTCACTCCATCACTGTCTTGCCAGAGGGGTGCTTTACACTACAGTTATAAAACTGCAACATTAACACCCCTCCTTCAGAGTGCCGGCACTGTACTTCCCATCTCCAGAACTCAAGTCCGGCCTGCCGGTTTCCCTGAATCCCTTCATAAATGTTACTTTGCTCACACTCCAACAGCACGTCAAGTATTAAAAACCATTTGCCTCCATTCACTCCTTATCAAATACGGTCACACATGCTTGCTGGAAGTCCAAGCCCCTCTCACACAAAACTTCCTTTACCCCCTCCCTCCAACCTTTCCTAGGCCGACCCCTACCCCGCCTTCCCTCCACTACAGATTTATACACTCTCGAAGTCACTCTGTCTCGTTCCATTCTCTCTACATGTCCAAACCACCTCAACTCCTCCTCAGCTCTCTGGACAATCGTTTAAGGACTTTCTTATTAGTTCTTTCTGCTAACCCATTACTAGCAGGATGGTGTGGAACAATGGTTGATTTTGTAATATTGTATAGTGTACACAAGTTTTCTAGGATCTCATTACAAAATTCACCTCCATTATCTGTTATGAGGGACTTAGGAGTGTTATGTCTGCAGATTATATGTTCCTTGAACGCTTTTGCTACTGTTTCGGCAGTCTTATCTGCAATAGGCACTAACTCACAATATCTGGTAAAGTGATCGACCATCACACACAGATGTTTGTTTCCACTGAGGGAACATTGGAAGTTGGTCAACAGATCTAGTGCAACTCTTTCCCATGGCTCACTAGTAGTAGGAAAGGTTTGGATTGGATTAGGACCAGTAACATTACCTTTATGTTTCATACAGACACTACATTTCTTAACATACTCGGTAATATCAGTGGACATACGAGGCCAAAAGTATTTCAATCTGGCTTGTTTCACGGAACGATCCATACCAGGATGTGCAACACCCGGTACATCGTGAACTAGCTGCAAGGCTACTTTCACTAGTGACTGTGGAATTACTAACTGGTATACTCTTCTACTAGGATTGCCCAGCTCGGTAGAGCGATACAGTAATTCTTGGTTCATGACAAAGTCACTGATGGGTGCTGGTGGCTTCACAGTGAGAATAAGATCTTCCTGGAGCAGGAATCGAATTATACCAGACCGCATGGGATCTGTTCTTTGAGCAGTCTTTACATCCTCAGCACTAAATGGAGGATCAGCAGTTACTACACTGACATGACGCGATAAAGCATCAGCAACTACATTGGATTTGCCAGGCAAATGTTCAAAGGTAGGGTTGAACTCTTGGATGGTTAAGGACCATCTGGCAAGTCTTCCAGTGGGTTGTTTATTCTGGAATAAGGGTATCAATGGGGCATGATCTGTTAAGACATGAACAGTGTACTGATAAATGATATCTCGGAAGTGCTTTAAAGACCATACTATAGCTAAAGCTTCTTGCTCAGTAACTGTATAATTACGTTCAGCTTTAGTAAGGACTTGGCTAGCAAATGCAACTGCGTTGTACTTGCTACCGGTCTTTTGTGCAAGGACTGCACCAATGCCTATTGAACTAGCATCAGTGGTCAGGTAGAAAGGCTTTGAAAAATCTGGAAATTTCAAAATAGGGGCAGATGTTAGCCTTTCTTTGAGAGTTTGGAATGCTCTTGACGGAAGGTCCAAATAAATGGAGCATCTTTCTTAAGCAACTCAGTTAGAGGAGCTGCTAGTGAAGAAAAATTAGCCATGAAAGATCTATAAAAACCTGCTAAGCCCGCAAAGGATCTTACGGCATCAGCGGTTTTGGGAGATGGAAAGTTTGATACTGCAGTTACTTTACTCTGGTCAGTCGTAACCCCTCTAGGAGTGACTACGTGACCAAGAAACTTGATTTCTGATCTGAAAAATTGACATTTGGACAGTTTGATCTTTAAATTGGCTTCTTCAAGCTTACCAAGTACAGTGGTACCTCGGTTAACGATATTTTTTCGTTCCAGAATGCTGTTCAAGTGCCATTACCAAACGAATTTATCCCCATAAGGAATAATGTAAAATAGACTAGTCCTTTTAGACCCCCAAAAATACGCTTACAAAAGCATTTAAAAAAATAAAATTATATAAAAGGGCGAGTTTGGGGACCATCGTTAACCGAGGTACCACTGTACTATGTCAAGTCTTTTTAAGTGCATATCTACGTCTTGTGACATGACAATCACATCATCTAAGTACACCATGAGTGTATTACCTATGAGACCTCTAAAGATATTGGTCATGAGCCTCGAGAATGTGATAGGAGATGAACTTAACCCGAAGGCCATACGACGGAATTCAAAATGACCTGCTGGAGTGGAGAATGTGGTAAGGTCTTGGCTGTCCTCGTGAAGAGGGACTTGCCAAAACCCTTGTAACAAGTCTAGGGTCGAGAAAACTGTGTTATCTCCGATGTTACGCAATAGATCACCTGTCGTGTCAGTATATATATATACACTTGTGTGGTATATCTTTATAAAGCTGGTCCCTTTGCGTGTGACGTCACGGTACCCGCTGACGTCAGAGGCTCAGGCATGTGCACAGCCTATCATAGGCAGACGGCCTCACTAGCGACAGGCCTACACAGGTGAACAGACGTGGCTGGACTCTCTCCTTTCACTTACTGTAAATATACCGTAACCATCCAACAAGGAGTATCTTTGACCTCCTATATATCTCTCTCAAGACCCACACGACAAGTGGTGACAGCGGTGTGCCGTAATTTTTATCGATTACGATGTTATAGAGAGATAGACTTCAAGCAAGCAAACAGCCTCCAGACCGACCAAGTTATCAGCTCCTACATCAAAGAAGTCTACATATCTACAGTATCTCCTGGTCAGCTAAGTGCCTTACTTGTTAATTTTGCTAAAACCTACGAGGGGTTGACCCGGGTTTTGCAAATTCTGTACGAGTAAGCCAGTGAGGGGAGAGTCCCATTCAAGCCAGTAAAGCCACCACCAGTTACGTCAGCCTAGGCTTAAGCCAGCTTCTACCTTGCTGTGCTAATTTGTCACAAGATTCCAAGCCAGTCAATCTGTGTGAAAATATTCTACTAAGCCAGCAAGCCACTCAAGCCACAGGCGCACGCGGGAAGCAGCGTGGGCTAACCCTACCAGCCACCACCCCCCCACCACCCACGCTAAGGCAGACGCCTCGACCACGTGCATCCACCCACACAAAGCATTAAGTGTGGATTATTTCACCTAACTGGGTCCTGCAAGCAGTTTATTGGCTACGAACCAGGTCGAGCGTCTGAGTGTGTTTCTTCTGAACTGTTGTGCCAACTTTAGTCCACCGTTTATGCACATTACTCCTAGATATCTGCGCGAGTGGATAACCATCCTCCACCAGCCTCCACCATCCTCCACCATCCTCCACCACCACGCTTCAGCCAAGTTTTACACCCTAGAGACATTTATTGTGTTGTTGTTTTATTTTTCAGATAATCTATAGACAATTTCGTGTGTTGAGACAATTTCTGCGAGTTACATAAATTTTGAGTTATCCTAGGAAGTGTTCTGTGTTAAAGTAATTATTTGCATTAAAATTTTTATTTCACTAGTATTGTCTCTTGTTAATTATTGCGTTATAATTTCTGTGAATTTCGTTGTGTTACTAAGTATGCAGTAAGTACAGTTTTGTTGAAGTTATCTTGTGTTCCAATATTCTATCAAGTAGTAATTTTTTAAAAGATTTTAAATTTTTCCCCAGCATTGTCCATGTGTTCTTGAATTTTCTGTCTTGTTAATTATTGTGTTCCACCAAGTGTACTACCCCAGAGTTATTTTTTTATTATCTTACCCTTGTTTGTTCATGTTTTAATTGTGTAATTAATTAATTTTGCTGCCCCAGTAACTACATATTGTTTTCTCCAAGCAATTTTTAATATTTTACCAGTAATATTTCCTGCTAATTCTTATGTGTTGCAGTCAGTGTTATTTTTCCCTTGCACCTGCTATTGTTTTGTGTACTTGTTCTTTTTGTATAGTGCTAATGTGCCTTCATTTTGCAGATTAGACAAATAACTTACTGAAGATATTATTTTGCTACAATAATTACTTGTATATAGTCAACAAGAGCATGACTTTGTAGAGACAGTAAGTTAACTGTTCTGTGCCTTTGATGAGTATCTTCCAGCTAATGTAAGTGTTAATACCAATTTATTGTCATTAATTTTTCATTTGTTTTCGTGTGTTGTTGAACAAATTCACTCTTAGTTTGTCTAAAGTCAGTGTTTTTAGTAAATTGTTCAGTAACTGTTTCATTGAGTTACCTTGCTTTGCTTGCAATTAAGAGTAAGAGTGTTCAAACTATTTTATTTCTTATATCTTTGTGTTGTGTGAAAATAATTTACCCACACGACACACCAAGTACAGGAAGTGGGAAACGATCTGGAATCGTTTTCGCATTTAACTTCCTAAAGTCAATCACCGGGCGCCAAGTACCGTCCTTCTTAGGTACTAAGATCAGGGGCGCATTCCAAGGTGCGATAACATCATCGTCAAGCATCTGGTTAATTAATTTCTCTGCGACAGCAACTTGTGAATGTGGCAATCTGTACGCAGGTATATAAATGGGTCTAGTACCAGGTTCGAGTGGAATACGATGGGACAATAAGTTCGTTATACCCATCTTCTCACCTGGTAAGGCAATGGCTTTACGATGTTTGTTCAGATTCAACAAACGTGTGATATCATCTGGGAAGTCAGTAGGAGCTAAGTCTTTCTCCTCTACTGGTGGAATGGACTGATGCAGTGGAGTGGCTGGATCCTCTCCGGTTGCAATAGCACCGACCCACTGGTCAGGTGACAACTCATCCCCAACCCGAACAGGGTAAGGGTAGTGAACAAGGTCAACAATATTGGTATTTGCTTGGAGCCGAACACTATGACCGGAAGTATTGGCAAGGAAGAAATGGATCTTCCGATCTCTTACAACATGTAAGGATGACTCGACAAACCCTTCACTTTACAGGTTATCACCATCTGGAACTAGGTTCAAAGAATCGTTTTCTGACAAGGCGTCCCCTGCAGAGAAACTATTTGAACTCATGGCCATTGCAGAGATAGGCTCAGCACTCAAGGTAGTCTGAGGTTCTTCGGACACCTAAGGAGACTGGACACTATCTTGCATGACTGAAGGTGGAGGTAAAACATAAGTGACAGGATTACCAGTGCCTGGCCGCTTGGGTACACTACTGATACCTAGGGTTAAAGACCTCTGGAAATCTACCACGGGTAAAGCACAGGTTTGTTAGTCCACATTGCGTTACTAGTGTTGGACCCGAGTGGGTTTAAACCCGAGGAAAGACTTTAGGATATCAATTCAACGTTAGAAGAGAGGAGGACCAGGGGAGACATGATCATGACATACAAAATACTCTTAGAATTAGAGCAGATAGAGTCAGAAAACAGATTGCAGCTAAAAGTGAAGATAAACTACATGAATGTTACCAGATCTGGTCTCTTGGTTGCTGGTCTGATCGATGAGGCTGTTGGTGCCAGCCGCCCGCAGTTCAAAGTATGCACTAGAACCCGGCTGATCAGGAACTGGTTTGAAAATTTGTACAGTTGTGTACATTAAAGGAAGTGTTTCGTCACGAGTGACTTCAGTACATTCGTGGCGAAACGTTTCACTAATGTCCTCTGCATGAAGTATACAGTACCGACTAGCTGAAGAATTAGACACTTGTGTAACATCTGGACATGTTTATTTGTAGACGTTTCGCCCTCTAGTGACTTTATCAGTTCTAGGACATAATGGAAAGGCTTTACAACTGTATACAGTTCTACAGTCTTCCAATTATGTCATTCAATTTGTATTGATAAAGCCACTGGATGTACAACAGTGGTATATAATACCGACATGATGAAGTAAAGACACATGTGCAACATCTGGGTGTCTTTATAGTAGACGTTTCGCCCTCCAGTGGCTTTATCAATACAAAACCAAGTGTACAGTTCAAGACACTAGTGTACAGTTCAGTACACTAGTGTACAGTTCAAGACACTAGTGTACAGTTCAGTACACTAGTGTACAGTTCAAGACACTAGTGTACACTAGTGTCTTGAACTGTACACTAGTGTCTTGAACTGTATACTAGTGTCTTGAACTGTATACTAGTGTCTTGAACTGTACACTAGTGTCTTGAACTGTACACTAGTGTACTGAACTGTACACTAGTATCTTGAACTGTACACTAGTGTCTTGAACTGTATACTAGTGTCTTGAACTGTATACTAGTGTCTTGAACTGTACACTAGTGTCTTGAACTGTACACTAGTGTACTGAACTGTACACTAGTGTACTGAACTGTACACTAGTGTACTGAACTGTACACTAGTGTACTGAACTGTACACTAGTGTACTGAACTGTACACTATACTGAACTGTACACTAGTGTACTGAACTGTACACTAGTGTCTTGAACTGTATACTAGTGTCTTGAACTGTACACTAGTGTACTGAACTGTATACTAGTGTCTTGAACTGTATACTAGTGTACTGAACTGTACACTAGTGTACTGAACTGTACACTAGTGTCTTGAACTGTATACTAGTGTCTTGAACTGTACACTAGTGTCTTGAACTGTATACTAGTGTACTGAACTGTACACTAGTGTACTGAACTGTACACTAGTGTCTTGAACTGTATACTAGTGTCTTGAACTGTACACTAGTGTACTGAACTGTACACTAGTGTCTTGAACTGTACACTAGTGTACTGAACTGTACACTAGTGTACTGAACTGTACACTAGTGTACTGAACTGTACACTAGTGTACTGAACTGTACACTAGTGTACTGAACTGTACCTAGTGTACTGAACTGTACACTAGTGTCTTGAACTGTACACTAGTGTACTGAACTGTACACTAGTGTACTGAACTGTACACTAGTGTACTGAACTGACTAGTGTACTGAACTATACACTAGTGTACTGAACTGTACACTAGTGTACTGAACTGTACACTAGTGTCTTGAACTGTACACTAGTGTACTGAATATACACTAGTGTACTGAACTGTACACTAGTGTACTGAACTGTACACTAGTGTACTGAACTGTACACTAGTGTCTTGAACTGTACACTAGTGTACTGAACTGTACACTAGTGTACTGAACTGTACACTAGTGTACTGAACTGTACACTAGTGTACTGAACTGTACACTAGTGTCTTGAACTGTACATTAGTGTTCTTTTCTACAGTTTGTGGGTCTATTAGGTAGATCATTAAGTGTCAGGGTACAGCAACACATAAATACAGTTACACAAATTATCATACATATTAACATATAGAATAACCTCACGGTAAACACGTGATATCACAATATACAAAACAACTACTGCGAAAAATAGTGAACTTCCAAGCGCTTTCGTGATTTTCACATTATCAAGGAACTGTGATAATGGGAGAAATCACAAAAGTGCTGGAAGATTCCCTTTATTTTCACAGTGGTGTTTGCATATTGTATATGTGTAAATTACCTAGGATAACCCCAAGTAAAGTCAAAGTAACTTATTTCCATTGGGATCCTTGAGACGGGGCCAGAAGCTGTGGCTCAACCCCTGCAATCACAACTTAGTTGAGTATCAGTCACTACGCTATCAAGTTGCTTCTTAACTCTTAAATGTTGATCGCAGGAAATGCGGTCACAAAAGACGTTACAAAGTGCTTTACCTGAGTAGTACATTACGAAAGGGTCTTCACCCTTCCTCCCCCCTCTCTCGTACCTCCTCTCCCTCATCCCTCTTCCGCTCCCTCACCTCCCCCTCCCACTTCCCCCAACATACCTCACAACAGCGCTGGACCCTCCCTCTACCCGGTTGCCAGATAGTAGTTCTGTTTTTCCATGTGTCAATTATTGCTATTGTATGGGTTTATGCTAAGTTGGGGTAGCGTTGACGAGGGCATGTGAGGTAGTTGGAGGCAGGAGATGGCAGACGGAGGCGGTGTAGTAGACGTGGAGGGCGCAGCGCTCTCTTACAACTTCAAAGACAAGGGCTGCGATTTGAAATGAACCCGCACCACCACCACCACACCAGCATTTATTCAAACTCCCTCCATCACCGCCATTACCTCCAACACTGCCTCCCACTGTTGCTTCTATAACACTCAGTATTGGAGGCAAGTTGTGGGTTGTAGTGTGGTGGTAGTGATGCTCCCTGGAGGCACTGGACTGTGGGGGACCCACAGGCAGGGCTGCTTTTGCTGCTCTACTAATGGCGGAGACTGGAGCTCTGTACTTCCTAGTCCACTGCAACATGTCTTACGGACGCCACACCAGGCGCCTCAGCTTCGATTCATTTTTAAGTTTATAAGACACCACCGTCTGCGTGGCTGGGCGGGCCACAGTCACGCTGGTTACATCAGTTTACCTCGTATTGCGATAATAATCGTTATCTAGGTCAGCTACATAGAGTTTTGCATATTAAATACACTACAATGCAAATAAACACATGATTCTTATAGTTAAACACGGGTGTAAATTATGCATATTTATACTAGGATAATACACAAATAAGCAGTGCATTTGTTTGTTATTGCAATCACTGTATTGTTCTGTGTTTTCTTTATACCAGGATGATCCAACATACTGTGTGAAGTATTCTGTTTAGGCAGCCATTTTCCCATATATTGAGCTGCCAGACTCCATTCATGGGATTAAGTAAGTTTATTTAGGTATACATGAGTACAATTATCATACATAGTGTAAATTACCAAGGATAACCCCACCAAAAAGTCAACGTGACTTATTCCCATTGGGCTCTTGATTCAGGGAACTTGACCTACCCTTCCCTGCCTTGCATCGAGGTAATTACTACCCATTCTTCCAGGCGCTGATCCGTACGGATTTAGCACTTCCCTAATAACATATGAACATAAAAATGGAGTAACACCGTAGTAGGGTCCACTGCCCCATACTTGGCGGGTCCTCTAATCCAACCCATCTCCCCTATATGCTAATCCATTAATGTAATGAAACCCTGTTAACCGATGCTAGGCAGGTCTTAATCAAATCCAACCCTTATCACTCGTATATTTGTGTAGCCAGTAGGCCTGCTGCAGTGTTTCTAGTCAGAGTATTAACACAGGTGCCACAAGCACACTTTGTTAAGAGGAGGACGAGTGAATTTTTCAGCAGTAAATATTTGTTGTGTTGGATGGGTGGGTGTAAATACGTGGAGGAGGGTTGGTGTAGTGTTCCCCACTCATCCTAGTGGTATCTAGTAACTGATCAATGCTTGTTGATGTGTGGTGGTGGCTGCTGGTGCTCGCTGCTCACTACTGGTCTTGACGTGCTACCACGACCATGGGTGGAGATGGGTGTTGGTAGGGTGACACAGGAGCAGCAATAAGGAGAGCAATAAAAACGTTGGGTTGGTAACGTTAGGTTGGTGTATGGGGGGGGGGTGGGGAGGCGGGGTGTGAGTCAGTGTGTGATGAGGGTGGAAGTAGGGTCTTGCTACGTCTCTCCTCCTCCTGCTGGTGCTTTACTACGTCATCGCCTCCATAGGAGATAAATTACCTCGTGGAAGCTTGTGTTAGTGCGGTGGTTAAATTGTGTGTGGTGAAATTAGTGGCTAGTTGAGTTCTAGCTGCTTTTAAGTGGTCGTGAATTAGCCTAGGCTGTCTTGTGACAGCGCGGTGAGGAACTGCTGGAAGCTGGTGGCAGCAGCACCAGGACCCAGACCTACTTCAGAACCTGCTGCTGCCGCTCCTGCGGCATCCATGTCGCCCAGTGTTGTGATTTCCTCTGTGAAGTTAATCTGACATGTTGGGAGGGTCAGCGGTGGGTGGAGGCGGCCGCTTAGCCAGCCGGGGTTGTGTATCATCTTTTGGGCCCCCGGGGTGGGTTTAAGAAAGGAGCGGGGCTGTGTATGGTGTGTGGCCCCGAGGGGGGTGTAAGAAAGAGCGGGGGCTGTGTATGGGTGTGTGCCTCAGCATGGAAGGCGCCATGGTCACATGAGAGGTAACGCAGTGCTGAGCCCCCTGTTGGATGGGCTGGCAGGTGAGGCCTCAGGTCAGCCGGAGCTCCCCAGGTGTGTGGGGCTGCTAGAGGCCGATACCTCGCCGCTCCTGCCTCCAACATCACCCACCACCCCACCACCTCCTCCTCCCCCAGCAGGAAGGTGAGGATGGTGGGAGTGGTCGGTGTTCCTCTCCCACGTCCCCAGCAGGAGACTCCCTCACCACCTGGATGGCCGAGGCTCTGGCAGCGGCACCCCTTCCTACACCTCACCACCCACCTCCACCCATTACCGACATGTCGGTTAAGATGACACCGTGTACATAGACACGTCGCCCACAAGGACCAGTAAAACCGGCTCAGGTCAGGTCTCCTCCCTAGACCAACTCAACTTCCAGGAAAAGCGACGGCTCATAGCCTCCCACCCTGGTCTCAGTGAGTTTCTTGGAGGTGGACCTACAAGCCAGCAAGCTCAAGGTGGAGGGCCACCGGCTCCACCACCTCCACCAATACACCTCCTCCACCACCACCACCTCCATCGTCACCAAGACTGCCTCCCTCTCCCTCCCCCGGGCCTCATCAATGTCACCAAAGGGAATAAAGGTGAAAGGATTTCCTTTGTTTTGGCAAAAGGGCAGTCTTACACTGAACGTCAAACATAAACACCTATAGCAACTTAGAACCTTCAAATGACATGGCCCTTTCGATTTAGCGTATAATAATCATAATAACCCATTAAAGGGGGCTGGATGTTGTTAAAAGCTCCTGATCCGAGGATTGGCCCCACCCTCCCCCATAGATCCCAATACCTTCCATTACCCAGGAGGTATATGACCCTTTTGGGTTAAGATCTTTATCATACTTATAATATGAATTTTCAATATATTAAAATGCTCGTGCAAGAGACCAACAATTTTTTTTTTTATTATTATTATTATTATTATTATTATTAGTTGGTAGAAGTAGTAATTACTCTATTCGTGTGAGTGTTCAAGTCTTTGTGTCATGTCAAGGCGTGTCATGTCAAGGCGTGGTGGAGGTTCATTCTCTTGGTCCGTCAAGGTGGAAGTTGTGTTCAGGGTTGAGTTGAAGTGTCTTAAACACCTAAGTTTTTCCCCAGTCTTCTAATATCAGGTTTATTTTTCCACTATAATCTACCTTGTCCATAATTACTATCGCATTTGTTTTGTTTCGTGGGGGGAAATCCCCGGGTCTTTCCTTAATTCATTTTGGATAACTTAACAAATCTTTGTTTTTCAATTGTTGTTGTACAAGTGAACTTTGCTCCCCCCCTCTGCAACCAATTGTCCTCAAATATTTTTTTAAATTATACCATGGAATTAAAAGGAAAAAAACCCATTCCCCTTCAAAAAAAAAAATGTGATGATAATTATGAACAAAAAGATTATAATGGGGAAAAAAGCATGGTATTTTAAGACGGGGGTTTTTCCCCCTAAAAAACTGGTAAATG